>JBAKBP010017733.1:0-48304 GCA_037953745.1 Lithodes maja | reverse complement strand
GTGGGGCGGGTGAGACTGTATGACGCAGGCACCTACTGTAACTATATTGTGTTGTCAGGTGGAGCACAAGAACTACACCAGCAGTCTGGTGGTGGGGCGGGTGAGACTGTCTGATGCTGGCACCTACTGTAACTATATTGTGTTGTCAGGTGGAGCACAAGAACTACACCAGCAGTCTGGTGGTGGGGCGGGTGAGACTGTTTGATGCTGGCACCTACTGTAACTATATTGTGTTGTCAGGTGGAGCACAAGAACTACACCAGCAGTCTGGTGGTGGGGCGGGTGAGACTGTCTGACGCTGGCACCTACTGTAACTATATTGTGTTGTCAGGTGGAGCACAAGAACTACACCAGCAGTCTGGTGGTGGGGTGGGTGAGACTGTCTGACGCTGGCACCTTCTGTAACTATATTGTGTTGTCAGGTGGAACACAAGAACTACACCAGCAGTCTGGTGGTGGGGCGGGTGAGACTGTCTGACGCTGGCACCTTCTGTAACTATATTGTGTTGTCAGGTGGACCACAAGAACTACACCAGCAGTCTGGTGGTGGGGCGGGTGAGACTGTCTGACGCTGGCACCTACAGCTGTCAACCACACCTCGCTAGTCCAGCTAATGTCACCGTCCACGTTGTTACTGGTAGGTAGTGTCAGTGTATCTGGATTATTATCTTTACATTACTCGAGTTTTTCCCTGTCTGTGTAAACGTTTTTATCTAACTGTAGCCAAAACCTGATTATTTCATTGGGGGTGTGGTGGTGAGATTAATAAAAATAATATTATTAGTAGGTTTAGGGATATTTCTTCGAGAGGCCGGTCTATATGATCTGTGCCCCATGAATATTCTTTCCTCTCACTTAAACAGTAGGCTACCATAGTGCGGTTGGGAGTATGAACATGATTAGATTAATATCCAGTATTCGAGAATGGATAATAAGTCGTAGGCGTGTGCATAAACCTTTAACCGTCCTGGTGGTGTAATGGTTAAGGTGGCAAAAATATGTGTGTGATAACCCGGGTTCGAATCCCGGTGGATCATATATACTTTAATTAATTTCATTGGGGGTGTGGTGGTGAGATTAATAAAAATAATATTTTAATAGCCAATCCTAGAATCCTCATGATGGAGTAATGTTGTCAGTGATTAAAGGAAGGCAACAACAAAAACTGACCATAAGTATGGAATTCCGCACATTATCAACATTCACTATTCAATCCTATAATCCGTGAATTCACATCACAAGTACAACAAGTACAATATATGTAGGCGTTCTTACTTCCAAACTTGTTATGTCAAATAGTATGTGAATTCGCCTTCTTTATCCATTCCTCTTTCACGGTCTGTGACACACTCAAACTTCACATCATAGCATCTTCTTGGCCTTCCACATCATCCCCTCCTTCAACAACATACCCTCCATACCATTTAGTATACATTGACGCTAATCATTTGAAATATATGTCTTATTCTCTAAATGCCCGATTTCATGACTATGCACAATTCATTATAGTCTTACTTTTTCACTGTCGATTTTACTTAGTCTGCAATATTTTCGTAAAATAGCCATTCCTAATTATTTCACTATTGATTGTTTTTTATTGTGCCCTACCATATTAACCTTCCAGTAATTAACAATGGAAGTATAACTCAACCATGTAACATTCCCACGGTCTCCATACGTGTATGGCCCTGACCATATCTGCCATTGTCTTTTCCATGTTCCTTTCATGAACCCCAGTAGGCTTACTTTCTCACTTCAACTTCTAGTGCACATGTATTCCCTTTGCTTCAGTCATGGGCCACATAATCTTGAAGGCATCATACCTTTGCTATATCTTCTGCTCTTTCTTGCATTTGTTATCAAAATGTTAACTGAACATATCTGATACATATCTGCCACGTCGAAGATCACCCTCAACCTTTTACACATTGATTTGTGCTACCTTTTTGTTCTCATTTAATCACATATATTACTTCCTACACTTACAAACTAATTCCTCTGTAGAACTTGCACTCACTTAATGTTATTTTACCTGCATACAGTTTCATTATGATTTGTAATGTCTTGAATAATTTGGTCAATACCCACTAGTTGCATGTTTGCCTATTCCCCAGGGAAGCATCCTAGCAGCTGCGGCCAAGCAACAAGGTGGAAGTTACAACGGAGTTGATGGTTGTATTAACCCTTAACTGGCGGCACGCAACATATGTCGAGTGAAAGAAATTTGGAGTATGTGGCGGCTCACAACTTAAGTCGTGTGCCATTTTCAGCACGTAATGTTGCTGAGAGAGAGAGAAAAGTGGTGGCAGGAGAGTAGCAAGCGTATGACTGCTCCAGACCACCGTGGTGGACCAACTGACATGAATCCCACCCTCCTCTACCCTCTCGCACTCGCTACACAGGAAATTATGTAGGGAAAGTACCGAATTACATGGTTTTTGCACTCGTGTTGCGCGATTGTTGCAAGAAAACTAGCGGTCGTACAAGGGTTGTTGGGGTGTCATTGGAAAGCTCTGTTTATGCCCTTTCAGGGATAGATACTTGTTTTACGCTCTGGGTATTATTTAGGCATGAAAATGATCACGTAAACAACCCTATTTCGGGTAAAAACACCCCGCTGGGCGGTACATATTAATTACCGCCTAGGCCGCTCGTTAGGTGTTAAAGGTGGTGGTGGTGATGGCAGTAGTGGAGGTCTAGCAGTGAGAGTACAACATTACAGTATACACTACTTATTATCTGTGCTATCATTATAGTACTGCGGATGCCACACTAGTACAAACTCTTATTATCTCTCTCTCTCTCTCTCTCTCCATAACACACACACACACACACATCCTATATTTGAACAATAATTAGACACTTGTTATTTTTTATCACAGTGACACTTTAAGCAAACTATGCGAGTCTCTTCAGGACAAATTATAACTTTCTTATATATAAAATGTGTACTACAACCATGCATCCGAAAACGATAACAATATTCTATATTTTATTAATATACAGCATTCAAATATAATATTACGTGTGTTGCCTATATGCTTCCTATTACGAAACCTCTGAGCATGTGTGTGATTCATTGAATACATATATTTATATTGACCTAAGTGGTTATTATCCTTACACTGTCCAATACTGGGAAGCTATTATCTCATCCATTTGATACAATTTCAAAGTACCTTACACCTAATAATAGCATGTTACAAAAATAGGTAATGTAAAATGTTTAATAATGGCAATGTGGATGATGTGATTAAGTGATCTTGCTACTGAGCTGGTAACCCTTATGTTCTGAATGTAAATCCTGTTGTGTGACGAGTATTTCAGTATAAAGATGTTCTTGGTCATCCAGTTTGTGGTGTGTCGGTGTCATTAAGTCTTTTGAATATGTATTAATACCATTTATGACAACGTACACTAATATAATGCATAGGTCGTTTTAGAATTAATACAACTAACAGAATATAACTTATATATACAACATACATGAAACATAAAACCACCAAACACATCGACAACCCAATAATGTAATGTAGTAAGTCGGATATTTAGCACCATATATTAACTGCTAACGGTCCCAACAAGCCAAATGTATGTATTCTGACGATCACCAGAAAATTAGACACTAACTTCAGACCAAGGGATGGTAGTATGTTAAATAAAACTGTACCACAAACGTAATAGATTTGCAAAAGAATATAATGCTGCAACAACATTAACATTACCAGAGTACAACAAATGTGAACAACTACTTCTTTCACTTTCTAATCATGTATAAGGAAAACGAATGGGAGGAGGGGTGGGGGGGGGGAGGATAATTTATTGAGAGACAAAGCTAACAACAGATACACACATGTAGGGTATATGTGTAGTATTTAAACATTTAAGCAATCCATCTGACTTAAACAAATTAAAGGTGCGTGACAGGTACAAGTGCCTAATATGTCTTGTCACAAGCTCAACTTATATTAACCCCTTCTGTACCGGTGACGTCTTTGTAACTATATTCTAGCTTTATTTAGACTATATTATTCAGTTTAAAAAGGGCCTCAAGTAAGTAACATGTATCGAACTATCTCACTTAACCCTTTATGGATGGAATACGCAAGCCCAGCCTGAGCTTCTAACCTAGCTGAAACACATCATAAGACCTTACAGACTATTCAAAACAAAGCCTGAAGATCATTACAGGCTGCACAGCTACTGCACCCACAGATCACCTACATCAAGAAACCAAAATCCTCAAAGTCAAAGACCATCTGGACATGAGAGGCACTCAATTCCTGGCAGCAGCCTCCACGAACCAAGACCACCCACTAAACTACATGGCAACACACCCACAGACACCAATAAATATCAAAACAACACCCAGCACACGGTATCACACACAATTATTGTCCTCTCTCCCTCCCTGCCCACCCCGAACCAACTTCCAGAAGCACATCCATACCCATATCTCTCGCCAATCCATCCACTCACTCACAGACAACACACAGCTGCATGCACGACCTCCCGAAATCCATCCTTCCGAATCCTCCCTCCCTCGCGAGGACAGAGTCCACCTGGCCAGGCTGAGATGCGGACACCATCCAGCTCTCCTGAGCTATCAGAAAAGACTGGATGACTCCGTTGTCGACGCCTGCCCGGGATGTAACACAGCACCCCATACCATTAAACACATCATAGAAGACTGCATTTCACACAACCACTTACGCCAACAACACAATCTACACTCAATGAGAGCTCTGTGGGAAAGCCCAATCATGGCCATGGCCTTCCTCAGGGACTCGGGGCTGTTCGGCCAGGCAGCTTAGGGAACAACAACAACAACAACCCTTTATCTTACTTTTCGCTCAAAATTTTGCTAGAAACTCCACCTTGGATGAGTCCGGTGCTATTCCTCCCTCTCCACCCTCCTCTCTCTTACTTATGCCTAATATCCTAATCTCTTCTAAAGATGTACTTTCTACCCTCTCTGGGCTTAATACTAATAAGGCGTACGGTCCGAACGGTGTTCCTCCTGTTGTTCTCAAAAACTGTGCTTCCGTGTTGACTCCCTGCCTAGGCAAACTCTTTAGTCTCTGTCTATCCTCTAACGTCTTCCCTTCATGCTGGAAATTTGCTCACATTCAACCTGTCCCAAAGAAGGGTGACCGCTCTCAACCCTCCAACTATCGTCTAGTTGCTCTCATCTCTTGTCTTTCTAAAGTTTTTGAAACTATTCTTGCTTCCAAATTTCTTAACCCTCTCACATCCTGATGCGATTTGTGAGCCTATTAGGGATACTTTAAAGCCTTTGTTACCGTCAGGGGTATATATAAACCTTTAGTTTGTTTACTTAAACCTCTGCAGTTGTCTTTGAGTTAGCTGTGGGCAGAAAACTAATTTTGGAGAGGTAATTATAACAGTGAGAGTAATCTATTTCTTATTGCTAATCTGGCAACCTCTGCGTCCTATGGTCGTGAGAGGGTTAAGCATTTCTCTTCTCATAATCTGCTCTCAGATCGCCAGTATGGCTTCCTTAAGGGTTGCTCTACTGGTGATCTTCTTTCATATCTTTCTAACTCTTGGTCATCCTCCTTTTGGGAATTCGGTGAGACTTTTTCTATTGCACTACATATCGAAAGCCTTCGATAGAGTCTGGCACAAATCTTTAATTTCTAAACTACCCTCCTTCGGTTTCTATCCCTCCATATGTGCCTTTGTCTCTAATTTCCTTTCCGGCCGTTCCATAGCCGCGGTTGTGGACAGCCATTGTTCACTTCCACACCCTATAAACTCTGGTGTTCCTCAGGGCTCTGTCCTATCTCCTATTCTCTTTCTAATTTTTATAAATGATCTCCTCAACTGTACCTCAATTTCCATCCATTCATACGCAGACGACTCAACCTTACACTACTCCATTAGTTTAACAGAACGCCCCAACTAGCAATCCTTCAACGACAAATGTAATGAAGCCATAGAACTCTTAAATTCTGATCTAAATACTATCTCCAATTGGGGCAGAGAAAACCTTGTTACCTTTAATGCTTCCAAAACCCAATTTCTCCAACTATATACACATAAGGAACTCCCAGCGGACTATCCCTTGTTCTTCAACAATACAAAATTAAAATGTAAAACTTGCAAACTAAACAAACCAAAATTGGGACAAGGACAATATAAAGTCAAATTAAATTATCAAAATCGCTATGTGGAAACAACGCTTACTAAAATGAAAATTATTAAATAAAAGAACACAATCCACCACATAGGGTGTACATTACTACATGAGCAAGTTAATCTGTTTCCCAAGCAAACTAATCGCACATATAACAACGCACTATCGTCACGTTAAAGGAAGTAGTCAAGTTTGGGAAGTCTGGGACGTTCTGGCAAATTTTACTAATCTCTGCATGAATAAAGAAACTACATGTTAAATGTCAAAATATTATTTAAAATCAAATTTGCAACATGACAAGACATTAACAATAGTACAAAATACAAATATTGATAAAATATCTATACTATTACAAAATAATATATAAAATACAGTACAGCACTCACTAACGATAGTGCTATCTTCTCTCAATATTCTTGGTGTCTCTTTTTCTACTGCGCTCAGTTGGAAGGACCATATTACCAGTCTTGCTAAGGCAGCCTCACAGAAGCTGGGTGTGCTCAACCGCCTTAGAGGGTTCTTTTCCCCTGCACAGCTTCTTGCTCTGTACAAGGGCATAGTTCGTCTTTGTATTGAGTATTGTTCACATGTTCACCGCTCACATTGTTCACCGCTCTCCTAGACAAAGTTGAAAGGAAGGCCTTTCGTATCATTAACTCCCGTCCACTCACCAACTCTCTGCAATCTCTCTCTCTCCGCCGCAATGTTGCATCTCTCTCGCTATTCTATCGCTACTATAATAATCAATGTTCCTCAGAGCTTTCCCAGTGTATACCACCTCCTTTACGTAGGGCACGTGGTACCCGTCTTGCAACTCAATCCCACCCCTACTCTGTGCAACTCTCCAACCCAAGAGTGAAACGTTACTCTCAAACTTTCTTCTACTCAACAGCTGAGCTCTGGAACTCTCTCCCAGAATCAGTCTTTCCCTCTTCCTATGACTTAAATTGCTTCAAACTCCGTGTGTCCAGGCATTTTGGCTCGAACTTCCCTTGATTTTGGCCCTGTCACTCTTTCAACTATGGGGAAGGCACTCGCTATAGGCAGTTCTGCCTTTTGCCTCCCTCAATCACATAGAAAACAAAAAAATACTACAAATCCTTCTTTAAATGCACACAATCGTCTCAATATAACTAGAATTAAAGTAAAACACGTCACCGGTACAGAAGGGGTTAAGATACTTTAGTTATTTTACCACATTTATTTTCGAGCTTCCACTTACTGAATGGCAAATTTTTTGGTGTTGCTTTATGACTTGAAATGACAGCAAGTGTTATGGTGAGTGTATAACATGGACATAATGGAGATAAACAGCGCAATCCTTTCCACCATTCACTTTATCTTTTTTCTGGACACCCTTTTCCCTCATGTTTAGCATATTAGTTTTGAGATTTTAGGATGTTCGTTCCATCAGTTTGGCGATTTTGAGACATTTCGACCATTTCTTTGTCAATATTTAGACCTTTTGTACCATTTAGGTGTCGAATGTTGTCCTGGTCTTTTAGAAGGAACCAAAAAATGTACAAATTTATCTTGAAAAGGGGTCTAGGGTGTTTGTTTTTTGTTTTTTTCTAGTATAAGCTTGATGGAGCTCTAGCGACTCAAAAATAAATAAATCAATAAACACATAGACCAAAACATGTCATGTGCTCTCATGTCTCCTTCACTTTCACTATCTTCCAGAAAAAGTTTTTTTTTGTTTTCTCTTTTGCGCTCACACACTATGGGCCAAGCTGATATATCTCCCTTGCTTTCACAGTTCAACTCCTCTGCATGTATGGATTTACTATTGTCCTGTGTAGGATCATAGTCTTCATCTGTTCCACCATAAATCACATTACCTTTACTATCATAAAGAATACGCAAATCAATAGCCAGAACACAACATTCTACAGACGTGAGTCCTTCCACGCTTAACCGTAAGCCTGCTGTTGATACAAAATCAGGCTCTCTTTCAACTATGGGGAAGACACTTGTTACAGGCAGCTTTGCTTTTTGTCTCCCTGATACACATAGACAAACAAAAAAAAGTTGTAAGCCCTATTGTCTACGAACACAGGGCTTATAGCTAGGTGTGGTAATGTCATCTGAATCCTTTCTTATCTTCAAGCAACACACACGGTGCCAAGATTTCTATCAATAAGTTCAAATTCAAGCAACACACTACATGTAGTAGCTATGAATACTTGTTCGGTACAGAAGATGTGCTGTTGATGCGAGTTATTACCACAAGAGCAACCCATTATAATCAGTAGTGTACGCTAACTAGAACATACACTGTGTACGCTAACTAGACCATACACCGTGTAAGCCAACTAGAACATGCATTGTTTCAGAAATTGACATTTAAGGTTACAAAGATTGCACTGAACTGAATGTATTTGGTCTCTGGAACCAGGACCCTCCCATACTCAACTTCCTGGCACTCGGTTAAATATTTTTATACATAGTAAACAAGTGTAAAGTTTTCTTAATGGTGCCATTGATATATACCGGTATGTACGTTTTAACTGTATTCACCATTCACCCAATATGCATATAAGAAGACCTACCCCTTTACCTTAGTTTTGGAATACAGTTGTTGTTGTTGTTCCCCAAGCTGCCTGGCCGAACGGCCCCGAGCAATTCCAAGGCCATAACCGAGTGCCCCAACAGAACCCTCCCTGCCGACCACAATAAAGCCTGAGTGACCGAAGCCACTCCATGGCGGGGAGCTGAGGAGGGTGCGGAAACGCCCGGGAAACCAAAGCCCCACCCAGGGCCCTGTGCCCCTCAGCAATTATGAAGAGAAAGTTGAGGGGCAAGGGAAAAATGTGACGCTTTGGCTTCCAATCTTGGTAGATTGGGAGGTCAATCCACGGAAAAGACTCCACTTGAGATCTAGAAAATATATAAGTTAAAGGAACAGTCAGAGTAAGCTATGGGTATGGCAGAGATCGCTCAGTTCTCACTCTGATAGACCAGCCCATCACCACATGACTAGAACCCAATCCTCTCCGCATCAGCTAGGAAAGGCCCTAGAAAGCCGCCTTTGGCGGGGGGATAGCTCCCCTATTTCAAGCCCTTTAGGGGTCGGGCACCCATCCGAAACCATATCTGCAACCCTCCTCCTCCATCCCCATTACACACACACACAATACCAATAACTAGTTTTTAGTTTTTTAAAGTTGCATTCATTGCAGCCTATGTTTTTGTATTATTTTCGATCATACAAATGTGTTAAGTATAAAATGCAATAACATGTGGATATTTATGGCTAATGCAGTGCAATAAATGAATTAATAAAACGGTTCACCAGCAGTGTAGTAGATTGTTATTTGCATTGTATCATATATTTCCCATACTTCAATTATCCATATTCCAATTACACCTAACGCCATCTGGATCCTGTGGCGGTGTCCATATTCTATATACTCTATTTAGTATGAACAGTATCAATGCTACGTAATTTGGGTTAATGTAGCTTTACGTATCCTTCCGTAGTCTTAAGTTGAACGCTTCCGTAACCTGAGGTTGAATGTTACATATTTTGGGAAGAATATAATATTCTATAGTTAACCCTTAATTCGCGGTGCCCGTCATGTGACGGGCGAGAGAATAATGGCCACCCCTGCGGTGCCCATCATATGACGAGCGACATTCTGAGCAAATAATGAGCTCCGAGAGAGGGTCCGCACATTGGGAGGACAATAGATGGACTCTGACCGCTCGGCACGACCACTGGGCCGTGTCTGGGACCACCGTTAATAAAAATAATACTTGCGTTAATATACAGACCTCCAGCTCAATCAGTGCAAACTGACCGAGAAATTTACGAACAAATTGCAGATGTAAGTAACTCACAAGATACGGTAATTTTTGGCGACTTTAATTTACCTGTGACCAAGTGGGGCGATACTCTTACTTCACACTCCGGACATGACTTGTATACGAACTTGCAAGAGAGTTCGCTTTATCAATTTGTTCGAACGCCGACCCGTGGTAATAACGTTCTTGACATTGTACTTGCAACAAAAGAAGAATTGATAGAGAATTTGAATGTTGGTGATGAATTCAGTAACAGCGACCATCGTACGATAACTTTCACTTTAAAGTTTACTAGTAACGAACCAAATAGTAGCATCGAAAAAGTCCCTAATTTCAAGAAAGCAAACTTCCATAAACTTAGAGCTATGTTTAAAGAAACTGACTGGAGCTTTTTAATTAACAATAACGACATAAATACATCTTGGAAGTTATTCTAAACCACTTACCTAAAAGCAGTGCAAGACTGCATACCATCGAAAATACGGCGTCCAGGCCATAATAATAAGCCCAAATGGTGGAATAAAGATATTTCAAACTGCCTGCTTGCTAAAAAATTTGCTAATGATAGATTAAAATCCTCACAAAATGACGAAGAACGGGTGAAATTTGTAGAGCTACGACGCAAAGCCAAAAAGTTAATTAAGCAAAGTAAAAAGACCTTAGAGTTATATATTGCGAATCAAAGTAAAACAAACCCGAAAGAATTCTATAGTTATATCAGAAAGAAAAAAGTAGTTACTTCAACTGTTGGACCGTTAGTCGATGAAAAAGGAGAATACACCAAAGACGAAGTACAAATGAGTAATGCCCTCAATACCTTCTTTGCATCAGTTTTTACAACCGAAGACCTCAGTGATATCCCTACACCATCGCCGATTCAGATTGATAATTCAGATGTTCTAAGCAATATCACCGTTACAGAGAGAGAAGTATTGAATTGTTTAGATAAACTCAAAGTAAATAAAACGCCAGGACCTGATACAATCTCGCCTAGAGTTCTAAAGGAAGCTAAGAATGAGCTCTCCAAACCACTGACATTACTATTCAATAAATCCTTGCAGTCTGGAACTATGCCTGATCAGTGGAAGCTAGCCAACGTAACACCGATATTCAAAAAAGGCAGCAAATCCCTACCCAGTAACTATCGTCCAATTAGCTTAACCTCAGTTGTATGTAAAATGCTAGAAACGGTCATACGAGACAGACTCGTAAATCACTTAGAGGAAAATAACATACTTAAAGATACTCAACACGGCTTTCGTAAAAAACGTTCCTGTTTAACAAACCTCTTAGACTTCTTCCACGATATCCTCAACCTCTACGATGAGAGTAAAGCTGTAGATATTATATACCTTGATTTTCAAAAGGCCTTTGACAAAGTTCCCCACAAACGTTTACTGCTAAAACTAAAAGTGCATGGAATACAAGACGGTGTGTTGAAATGGATAGAAAATTGGCTCAACAACAGAAAGCAAAGAGTAGTCATAAACGGTAAGGCATCTAAATGGACCAATGTAAGTAGCGGGGTACCCCAGGGATCAGTACTAGGACCAATTCTCTTTCTAATTTACATCAACGACATAGATGAGGGTCTCACCTGCACAATCTCAAAATTTGCTGACGATACAAAAATTGCAAATAGCGTACTCTCAAAAGAACAAGTTGACGATATGCAACACAATCTAGATAAATTGTCATGTTGGGCCCAAATTTGGCAAATGAGTTTCAATGCGGATAAATGTAAAGTACTACATGTCGGATACCTAAATGAGAAAGCAAACTATTCGATGAATGGCACTCAGCTTAAGAATGTAAACAGAGAAACTGATCTGGGAGTAACAATATCGAGTAACCTAAAACAGAGTCAACAATGTTCAGAAGTTGTTAAGAAGGCAAACAAAATAATTGGCTTTATAGGCAGGTCATTTGAGCATAAATCCAAAGAAGTTATCCTAACCCTTTACAATTCCTTAGTCCGCCCTCTTCTGGAATACTGCGTTCAATCCTGGTGCCCTTATTACCAAAAAGATATAAACAAGCTAGAACGAGTTCAACGTAGAGTTACCAAAATGATACCTAGCCTAAAGAACAAACCATACGAAGAGCGTCTTAGAGAATTAAATCTATTTCCTTTAACCCAGCGCAGATTAAGAGGCGACTTAATTCAAGTGTTCAAAATCATCAAAGGCATCGACAATATGAACTGTAGTAAGTACTTCACTATCGACCAATCTAATTACACACGGGGAAACGGTTGCAAAATTATTGGTAAATCTTTTAACTCGCACGAATCTAAGAATTTCTTCTTCAATCGAGTTGTCAACTTGTGGAATGGGCTTCCCCGAAACGTTATAGACTGCAGCACCGTTGATTCATTTAAATTCCGCCTAGACAAATATCTCGCATCAAACCCGCGACTGACTGCGTTTGTAAATGAATAACTTTATCCTCCCCTCAGTTACTATCCCATATGTCCCCTACTAACTTCCTAGTCCTGCCACGTTAGTGGCAGGGCAGTAGTTCCCTTTCCAATGTTCCCTTACCCACTCTAAACCACTGTTTGGACACTTGATCCTCAGTGTTTTGGAGGACAAGCAGCCTAGAAGGGTCACTAGATCTGTTGTTGCTTGATTTCCTTTGTACTCCTTTGTACTTTGTACCGCCGTTTTCCCACCAACACTCGTCCTCGCGAGACAAGGACAAAACTGCGGAAATGACCTTATTTTAAGGTATTTTCGCCTCCGGTTACGCGATCGCTATAGGATAACCCGTGGTCATACGAGGATGATTCAGGTGTCATGGGAAAGCTCTCTTATCGCCCTTTCTCAGATATATAATTGTATTTAACTCTGGTTCTTGTTTATGCATGAAAAATAGCATGGAATAAAGCTTGTTTTCGGTGAATATACCCGCCTGGCAGCCAGGTCATGTCAACAAACATGCCTGTCCTTAATGTGTTAAATATGGGCAAGTATTGTAGGATTATAATTTCCATATATTACTGTGTTACTTATTATTATTGTTGCCATATATCTCATTGTATAATAATGGGATATATTAATCGAGCGCACTGCGCGTGCGCGGATAAAGTCACGAAGGACTCCAGGTAGATCCCTCGGGCCTTCTCCTACCAACCTCCGTCCCTGCATCACGCTAAGGGCTTTTTCTTTCATGTCTCATTCATTAGGTGTTTTAGCTTCACTTTCATCTCATTTCTCATTGTCACATCATTATATTCCACTAACAACTTGAGTCCGCCCACCTTCCGCCATCTTTAATAGTCTGTATTCGTCATTGAGGTTTCCCCAGCTGTATGACCATCTGCAAGTCATCGTCGCCACAGGAATCTTGTCTTAATAGGTCAAGAAGGAGTCGGCTCGACCTGAGCCAAAGAAGTCAAATGTCAAACTACCACATCTTACTCTTCCGAAGTTTGAGGGCGATGCAACGTTGTGGTCGGGGTTTTGGGCAATGTTTAAATGTACCATACATGATAATCCCGCCCTCACCGACATTCAACGGTTCACATATCTAAAAGGTCAGCTTCTGGGTGAGGCCCATAAGTTAGTCGAAGGATTTATTGTAGAGAGCGCGAGCTATGCCCAAGCGGTTGAGCTCTTACAAGATACTTACGGGCATCCAGATAGAATAAAGGCAGCTTATGTTACACAGTTTAACGGACTGGCTTCACCCAGATGCCAGACCGCTGATCAAAAGAATTTCTATGCGAACATGGAAAGTGTGATGAGGTCTACAATTAGCCATGGCATTTGTTTAGAGGAATTTTGTGTGGTGACTCTTGTCAACAAATTACCATCACCACTAAAGGAGACTATTAACCCACTGAGCCCCAGCTAGTTTATAATAAATGTACCACCAGGGACCGGCTGTTTCTGATTTTTTTTCTCCAGAAACAATAGCAAATGGGTTAGGAATGAAGGAAAAAAAAAAAAATATCAAAAAGGTCAAAAATTGGTCCTACGGAGCCCCCGAAAGTCTATTTTACAAGAGTAAAAAATTGAAGGCAAATACACCCAAAATACCGGTTTTTGCGTGCTCACACGCACGCGGTTGGACTTTGAGAGTTTTTAATCATCGGCATGGTTGCGTGGGATACTTACAGTTCCCATACAAATCCGAGCCCTCTAGGTGCCATAGGACCGGACTGGCCAGGACGCATGGTTTGCGTCGCTGGAGTTTAGCGTTACATACATTGTGGACGCAAACCCTGCGTTGCTGGGGTTCAGTGGGTTAAAGCCGAAATGGGAGATTTGAGCCTGAATTACAAGAAATTTACCCAATGTTTCAAGGCTGAAGTATACAAGTTGACAGGTCATGACAAAGTGGGAAGTACACCAATGGCTACTGCAACGTTTACCGGCAGGAAATTCAACTATATCTTGTGTAGTGGCACCAATCATTTGTGGTACAAGTATTTAAAGTATAAAACAGGGCCTATTAAAGTGAAAGGAGCCCGTCAACTATGTCTCTGCACTGGGTGCTTATCAAGAGTGCGTGGCCATCTGGGTTATACTAACCCTAACATTAGAAGCTGCAAGTTTTGTAAGGGTAAGCACTTCCATTCCTTATTGTACACAGAAACAAGGGAAGGAAAGTAGACCAGCAGAGGATAACACCAAGAGAGAGCATACTGCTGCTATATCAACTACAATGTCCGTGGCTACAGGTAGAAATACTGTAATCTTGTCTACAGTTCAGATGCCGGTAAAGGGTAAGGAGAATAAATGTGTCAAAATCAGATGGCTACTCGATCAATGTTCTCAGAGGACCTTTGTGTAGTCTTCTGTTTTATCCTCTCTTTCCTATAATTCTAAAGAAACTGAGGAGTTATGTCTTCACGGATTCACCAGAAAACAAGCCTCTAGGGAATATCATATCGTAGCACTGCATTACAAACACAGAGGTAAATTTCATCAACTAAACGCAATCATGGTTGAAGAATTGCCAGAACATAAGGGTGAACTTAGCCTAAAGTCTAAACTGGTTAGTTTGCAGTAAAAGGCATAAAATTAGCCGATCCTCGCCCTATGGATACAGATCGGTTGGCGCTGCTCATCGGTGCTGATCTTTATTACGACATAGTGTGGCCTGGTTATAAAAGGTCAGGGAGTCTAATTCTGCTACCTACCAAATACGGGTACGCCAAAAGCGGGTCATATGTGGCACGGAATACCAGCTTCAACACTGAAGTAATTGCTGTATTAAAGGTAGCAGTAACACCAATGGACGAATATATGACTTGGTAAAATTCCACCATGCAAAAATTATTTAAATATTTTGTGGTATATCGATCATGTCGTGAATACTAGCTGGTATATAATTATACCATAGTTTGAATTTCACGGGTTCACGACAGCTGGTTCCTTTATGTTTATACGCATTACTTTATTTATCTTTGTGGATAAATATTACTGTGGTTGCACCAATTATATATTAGTTTATTTTCCCTTATTATTTAATCACGGGGGACGATATAGAACCCTTAAATATATTTTATATTGTCACGATAAAAGGGAATATCACACAGACTTCATCCCGCCAAGACAGACCGCCAGCTGCTGCCACATAACACCAAAACTTCCCTGATATTTACCTACCGACACGTCCATCACCTAAGCTACACTCTTTGCATCACAGCTAAGTTCCTTAATAGATATTACTGGGACTACCAACGATAGCCGACATCTACATAATAACATGTAAGTCAACCGCCGACCTGGTAACATTTTTATGTTATTCATCTTTCCAGGTTTAATTATTTAATTTATGTCCGTTTCTCCTCTACCCCCTAGGAATAATAAACAGGATATAATTGGTGCCATGACCAGGATACTGGGCCATCTGTTGTATATTGAAAAAAATTGGGGGGGGGGGGTATTAGGCCTAGGCCTGACTTGTCTGCCTTTGTGTAGAGCTGGGTGATCCAGTGGACAAATGCCGAGGGGTGCACCGGGGAAAGCTGCAAGGGCAGGGGGCGTTGGCCAAGAGTTTGTGCCATCGTCCGGTCGTTACCCTGTGCCCTTGAGAAAGGTGGCCCTTTTCGGCCATTCCTATGTACGGGATTTTCCGCTGGATCGTCCAGTGCAGTGCCCTGCTTTTTTTGTTAAACAGATCTATAGACCAGGGGCAAGGGTGGACACTGTCAGGCAGACCTCGGCCTGCGATGCGCTCCTAGCCTACAAGCCGGATCTTACATTCCTGTTCCTCGGGGGAAACTATTTGACCCTGCAGACTGACCTTCAACGAGTGGCCCTTGGACTCCAGTCTCTAGCTGAAGAGATAGAACAAAGGACTGGGAGTCATGTGCACTGTCTGGTGGTCAGTCTGGAATCTAGGATAAGGCCTAGGGGTATGACCCCCGAGGAATATAATAGGGCCAAAAATGGTGTGAACCTCCGCTTGCGGAGAAATCTCCCATTTACCAAGCAGAGGTACTTTGCCATGGGGATGACTAAGACCGACTTGTGTGACCGAGTTCATTTAGATGCGTCAGGGAGCCGGAAGGTGTTAGATAGGCTATTGGACAGAGTGCGTGCCTTCTTTGAGGAGAAGGACAAGGCCGAGGAGGAGCAGTCGACGCAATAGGCTAGATCTAAAGACTATGACGACGGCTGCGGCTGTTCCTCCTTCAGAGGAACTGTGATCCTTCTTTCTCTTTCTTTTTCAGGCATTAACTTTGTAATTTGTTAAAATTTAATATAGTAAAGTAAATATTGTAAAGTAGAGTAATATGACATATGGTAAATTTCCTTTTCTTTGATCATTTGTAAACTCACAGGGGGCACGCGATCTGCATGCTTCAATTTGCTTGGTTGCTGTCGTCATCAATGTAAGTAGGTTAGCCTAGGCTTAGAATAGATTAGAATAGGTTAGCCTACAGTGACTATTAGTTTTGTTGTTCCTTAACCCTTAACCCTCCTGGCCCGGGCTGTATCTCCAAAGGAGAGTGTGGGCTACCCGGGCGATCTGGCCGAAAAACGTCTAGGCCTAGGCTACCGTATTTTGGTTAATTTTCACTGCTAGAAATTTCCCACGCATCTATAAATGTAGTGCGGTTTCCAATCTGTAGACTGGCGTTGAGTAGAACTCTCTAAGTCAACTGGTTCAGTTGTGATGACGATTTTAGTAGAGAGCATTTTCAGGCGATGTTAGCAATATGACGATCTTTTCACTACTGAAACAACGACGTACAGACATACAATAACAAAAGAGTCTTCTCCTTCTTGTTTTCGTAGGTGCGGTGACGCAACGATCGTTTTTTTTTTTTTTTTTTTTTTTTTTAAAGAGACAATGAACGGAGGAAGGAAAAACACAGATACAACAAAAAGGTCCATGTGCCTAAAGGCATCCTCCATTCATAAAATGTTTGTAACAACTGGATTTAAACATTTGTAGATTGTAAGTTTGTGGAAAGCAATTCGAGGGAAGTGAATTCCAAAGAGTAGTAGCTCTGGGGATAAATGAATTCTGATAAGCAGAAGTTCTGCATTGTGGAGGAGAAAGTGTAAATTCATGGGCGCTCTCAGCTGCCCTAGTTCTACGGGGAAAGATGTGGAGAGGCGGCACAATTGAAGCAAGTTCCTCGGAACAATTGCTGTGAAAATATCTGTAGAATAATGCAAGGGATGCAACGTTTCTTCGTATGGATAATGTAGGAAGGTCCTGTGTGATTGCAGGGTTATTGATTAATCTAATGGCTTTATTTTGAATTTTGTCCAACTGCCTCAATGCAACCACCCCACTTCCACCCCACAGAGGTGAACAGTAATCCATCTGAGAACGCACATGACTTTTATATATCACGGCCAACTGCTCGTCAGTGAAGAATTCTCGAACTCTGTACAGGAGTCCCAGTTTTTTAGAGGCATTCTTAGCAATGCTTCTAACATAATGTGTCCAGCTCAAGTTAGTAGTTAATGTTACACCGAGAATGTCAATACTAGGGGAAGTGGGAATATTTACATCATTAAAAAATATATGGGAGTCAGTGAGATTCTGTCGGTTAGAAAATTTAATGTATTTGGTTTTCTGTGCATTAAAGGAAACTAGATTCTTTTGTCCCCATCCATTAATTCTAGAAAGGTCCTGATTCAGAGAAATTGCAGTGTTTATTTTTGAATTTATAAGATCGGGTTGGGTGAAAGAATTGGTAAATGTGAAGGAACTGTGGAGTGTTGAGTCATCTGCGTAGGAATGTATTGGATTATGAGTGGTAGATATGAGATCATTGATATGAATGAGGAACAGAATTGGGGCCAAAACTGATCTCTGGGGAACACCAGCATTTATTGAGTGAAATTGAGAATAAAGGCCATCTACCATTACACGTATTTTTCTGTTATGAAGATAAGAAGAAATTAGTGGAACTAATGATGCAAGGCCGTAGTGTGACATCTTCGACAATAAGGATTGATGCCAGACTCTATCAAATGCCTTTGATATATCCAGCGCTATTGTATGTGTTTCACCATGTTGGTCTGTAGCTTGGTTGATTTGATGCGTAAGAAGGCAAAGCATGTCTGCAGTTGATCGACATCGTCTAAAACCATATTGCCTATCACTGATTAATTTATTATTCTCAAGATGCTTAATTATGTGATTATTTAATATAATTTCAAAGACTTTACCAAGAGTGGAAGTTATAGCTATTGGTCTGTAGTTTGATGGATCTGAAGAGGCACCTTTTTTAGGAACTGGATGGATGTTTGCTTCTTTCCAGGGTACTGGGAAGCATGAGGTATGAGTACACAGACGGAATTTTTTTTGCCAATACAGGAGCGAGCACCAAGGAGCAATTCTTAAGTACTATTGGAGGAATTTCATCTGGACCAGGAGCCTTATCTACTGAGAGATTCTGCAAAATAGTTTTGACATGTCTGGTGTGGATCTTAAGTGAGGGAATTTCAGGCGAATTAAAATTAAGTACAGGGACATCTTGATTTATTTCATCTAAGGTTGAGTTGGTGGAGAAAATATCCGCAAGAAGGTTAGCTTTACCTCGTGGGTCACTTACAAGATTGCCAGTCGGAGATTTTAATGGTGGAATGGATGAAGCAGTAGTGAAGTAGGATTTAAATGAGTTAAGAGTAGACCAAAATATTTTGTTATCATTTGGATTACCTGTATTTAGAAGTTTATTTGCCTGTTTGTGGAGAAAGTTTGATTGAGTTAGGTTTAATACAGTTTTGGCATGATTTCTGATGTTTCTAAAGTAATTAAAGGCTTCATGAGTTTTTGATCGTGTGTATGCATTGTAGGCTATTGCTTTTTGTTCAGTTACTCTAGCACAATTATGGTCAAACCATTTTACATGCGTCGGACGCATGGCGTTCAGACCAAGCTGAATAGGCTTGAAAGCTTACTATCTCCTGAAAGGACACCCGGGCACCTGCCCTTATTTCGTGGTGTCATATGAAAATGACACCCGGGCCAGAAGGGTTAAAGATCGGGGTCCGACTTAGGTTCGAAACGAGAAAATTGGACTAGATAGCGGGGTCGGACTTAAGTCTGTGGGCATATTCCAGCCCTAATTTAGGTGGAAAGCAAAACTTGGTGGTCAGGCGGTGTACTACAAGGTCCCACCCACACATCCCCACTGCGTGACCATAACTCAGTAACCCTCAAACAGCCGTAATGGAAGGTCAAGATTTGCCCGTGTCAGATTCGGTGGCCCCCAGTGCGTCGCGCCACCCTACTCATCTCGCCCGGCTCATCACTCATCACGGCCCACTCATCATGCCCGGCTCACCGCCCAGGAACTAGATATCATGCTGAACTCTTCAGAACTTTCTAATAGGCTGTTGAATGAAACCATGGAAGGTCTGGGTGAGAGTTTTGATAGTGTGGATGACTCGGAAGACGAAAATATGCCGATCATAGGCTTTCACCCCAAGCATAATTTGCGTGTCGCAAATGTTGTGGTTGATGTTGCACAGGCCGTTGAGCAAAATGGAGACGTTCCTGACGAAGAACATACTGGTGTGGGTGTTGGTAAGTACAATTTACATTTTATAATTGCTTGAAAGTTTGATTGCAAGCATTTTATCACCTTACGAGCGGGTGGTGGAGTATATTTCACTGTGCCGCCCAGCGTTTTTTTTGTTTTACCCTAAATGGGGTTGTTTCTGTGCTCTTTTTCATGCATAAAAAAGACCCAGAGCGTAATACAAGTATGTATCCCTGAAAGGGCGTAAATTGAGCTTTCCAATGACACCCGAACCATCCTTCTACGATCACTGGTTGTCTTGCAACGATCGTGCAACAACCCTAAAATACGGTAATTTCCTTATATAATTCCCTGTGTGGCGAGGGAGGGATGGTGAATATAAGTGGAGTAAAGATCAGTAGGTCCACGTCGGCCGTGGCGAGCGGTCATAGTCTATGTAAAATTTATATATATTATCACGACACTCTCTCTCTCTCTGTCTCTTCCTCTCTGGGTCTACTATACATTTATAATTGCATGCGACCTTGAAATTGCTTGAGAGTTTGATTGCAAGCATTTTATAGCGTATTATTTGCAGGCGTTCGGTAAATTTCTCACGATAATACAAGCAACAACGAAACTTGGCGAAGATTGTGGTCTACAATATACCTTTTTATAATTGCATGTGACCTTGTAATTGCTTGAAAGTTTGATTGCAAGCATTTTATAGCGTATTATTGGCAGGCGTTCGGTAAATTTCTTACGATAACCAGGGTGTACGGTACATTTCTCACGATAATACAAGCAACAACGAAGCTTGGCGAAGATTGTGGTCTACAATATACCTTTTTATAATTGCATGTGACCTTGTAATTGCTTGAAAGTATGATTGCAAGCATTTTATAGCGTATTATTTTCAGGCGTTCAGTAAATTTCTTACGGTAATACAAACAACGAAAGATTTAATATTTGTGCTTGGCATTACAAGTGATCACTCCCATAATCGAACTATATGGGCCATGGCCAGTTCGGTCACAGGGAGTATTCGGTTACACAGAGTAAATTATTTATTTGTAATTATTATTAGGTTATTAGTCCTTTTAACTATTTATTTGTCTCTATTATTATATTGGCAACATACCTTCATACCAGGGGTCATAAATATATCAAAATAAGTCCTGTGGGACTATGAAATAGCTATTATTGGACAAGGAAAATATTTTGTTCATCCCTCCACTGGAACATCAACAACAATGTCAACAACGTATCGCCGTCGGCAGTGTGCAGTACTGCCAATACGTATAGCGACTTCCGCTAGATCTAGATACCTTTACTTCGATCTAGCAGCAATGACGTACACTAGTGGTTTTGTTTTGAAATTTCAGAACAATTTCGAAGTGATATTATATGGATTTGCCAATTCATATTTCTAGTAGTATTTATCATGTCTTACATCTAACAATATATGCTAGCGGATTTAACTTCAATTGGTAACCCTCCCGCTCGAGTCGGCTCCAAGAAAATCGATAATGGTGGCACTTTAGTAAACCGGTGATAAACAAAACCGCATGCGGATTGGTTTGGTGTATCGGTATTATGGTAAGTTGGCTACCTACTATTGTGTATAAGATATAGTAAGTAATGATAAGTAAATTATTATATATCTGCGATTTCGGTCATTTTTTATTTTATTTTTTTTTATTTTTTTTGCTAGATAGCGGGAAGAGGAGATACCTGCAGGACCGTGTCACAGGCAACAGGACTGTAGTTGTTATCTCCAAACCTGACGCTGTCCTGGAATATAATGTGAACATGCGGTTGGTCGACAAAAGTGATAAGACCTCTTGGTGGTGGAACGATGAGGTAGAACATGCTGTGAAAGAGAAAAGGAGATGCTTCAAAGCATGGAAGAAAGGAGGCAGCAGGGAGGAATACCAGGCAGCTAAACGAACTGCCAAAAGAGTTATTTACAATGCTAAAAATCGCATTAAGGACCTGGTCCTCGAACAAGTGTGTAACACTGACAATCCCAATGGGATCTTCAACCTAGCTAGGCGAGTTAAAAATGACAGTAGGGATATTATAGGTGAACAGTGTGTTAGAGATGATAATGGGAAGATTGTGTATGCAGAAAATGAAATCAGAGAAGCATGGAAGGTACACTATGAACGATTGCTAAATGTAGAGTTTGAATGGCATAAGGAACAGCTTAGTATCGAAAAACCAATATCTGGGCCCCCTCCTTTGATAGCACCAGCTGTAGTGAGCAACGCAATCAATAAAATGAAGGACGGTAAAGCTCCAGGTTGCTCCGACATTGTCGCTGAGATGATAAAAGCCTCAGGGGAGATTGGTGTAAATTTAGTCACTGAGTTGATAAACACCATTATTAAAGATGAGAAAATCCCAGAGGATTGGCTCAAAAGTGTAATAGTAAATATATACAAAGGAAAAGGGGATGCGCTAGATAGAGGAAATTATAGGGGCCTGAAAATGCTTGACCAAATCATGAAGGTCTGTGAGAGAGTCCTTGAGGGTTTGATCAGGCAAAGCATCTCTATTGATGATGTGCAGTTTGGTTTTATGCCAGGACGTGGTACAACCGATGCTATCTTCATAGTCAGGCAGATACAGGAAAGATACCTACTAAAAGGCAGGGATCTTTACTTTGTGTTTGTGGACCTGGAGAAGGCCTTTGATAGGGTACCTAGAGATGTTGTACAGTGGGCTATGAGGAAACTTGGTGTGGAAGAGTGGCTGGTGCGTGTGATAATGAAGATGTATGAGGATTCGCGAAGTTCGGTGAGGGTGAAGGGTGTACTGAGTGATGAGTTCGCAGTCCGTGTTGGAGTCCATCAGGGTTCAGTGTTAAGCCCCCTCCTCTATATTATGGTCTTGGAGGCGCTGTCTAGAGTTTTTAGAGGCGGACTCCTGTTGGAACTGTTTTATGCAGACGATTTAGTCCTAATAGCTGACAGTATGCAGGATGCTGAGGCCAAATT
The DNA here is from genome assembly GCA_037953745.1 of Lithodes maja. Lineage (NCBI taxonomy): Eukaryota > Metazoa > Arthropoda > Malacostraca > Decapoda > Lithodidae > Lithodes > Lithodes maja. The sequence continues at coordinate 25,389 of JBAKBP010017733.1, read as the reverse complement.
CAGAAAGTGGAGAGAGGGCATGGCAAGCAAGGGTTTAAGAGTCAATATTAACAAAACCAAGGTTATGCATTGTAGTTTGAGATGAGGCAATGTGGAAAAGAGCGGTGCATACCCATGTGCAGTGTGTGGAAAGGGAGTGGGCGTTAACTCAATTCAATGTAGCATCTGTCGATGTTGGGTACACCATGGGAGTAAGCGCTGTAGTAGATTAAAGGGGCCCCTGCCGAAGGATAAGTCAGAAATAGAGAAATTTTAGTGCGTAGTGTGCAAAGGTGAGCTTGTGTTAAGTGATGATCCTGTGGCTGTGAATTATGGAAATAGTCTTTGGAGCTGGTGAACAAGTTTTGTTACCTAGGAGATACCATCTCTGCCGGTGGTGGGGCCGAGGCTGCCACTGTTGCTAGAATTAGGTGTGGCTGGGGGATGTTCAGAGAATTGATGCCAATCCTGACCATGAAAAGAATGCCTCTCCCCCTGAAGGGAAAGGTGTATGCCTCATGTGTTAGAAGTGCAATGACGTATGCCTCAGAAACATGGACTGTTAAAGTAGAGGATGTCAACAGAATGGAGCGTAATCAGGTGAGAATGGTGAGATGGATGTGTGGGGCCAGGCTACAGGATAGAATAACAAATGTTGAGCTGAGGAGACGTTTAGGTATAAAGAGTATTAGCGAGGTGATGCGTACAAGTAGACTGGGATGGTATGGACATGTGGAGAGAATGGATGAACAAAATTGGGTGAAAAAATGCAGGTCTGTGATTGTGGAGGGAGCTGCACCAAGGGGTGGACCGAGGAAGACCTGGGATCGGACTATACGCGCCGATCTCAAATCCAAGAACTTGACAAGTGAAGCAGCCCTTAACAGGGTTGCCTGGAATGCCGCCATTAGGACAAGAGACTGAAACTGCACTTATGTGTGGAACACTCAGTCTTAAAATTTTATGTATGTATGTAGATCACTGCTGTTGACTGCCTGAGGAAGACTTGTAAATGGTACAAGAAGGTTGTACTCCATCTTCTTGATGTCACTGTCCTCAACGCATCCAACCTGTGGATGACGCACACAGGAAAGAAGACCTCTGTAAGGCTGTTCTCCAAGGACATCATAGAGGCCATCCTCCGTAAGCACGGAACCACACGTGCGGCATCAGTTCCGAGGGCGATCGTGGATTTGCCCAGCCGCCTTGAGTGCCGGGACTACCTCTTGACCCACAGGCTTGTGACTGTACCTCCCAACCCTAACCAACTTGCTGCTGGCCGGGTGGCCGGAAAGAAGGTGTGCCACGTCTGCAGTCACACGACAAGGAGGCCCCGACATAGGAGGGAAGTCGCGTCCAAGTGTAGTCGGTGTGTGACGCCTGCAGCGTGGCAGAACGCCATATGGGCTCAGCCGTTCGCTAGCACTCGCCGGGGCAAGGTATTTGGCTACAGTCTATCTACAATGTTGTTCTTTCTTTCATAGTGTTCGTGTTGTTGCAGACAGTCCTGTGGTGGTCTTTATTTTCGTCTGTGACAAGGGGAAGCATTTTATATCATGAGTTGAACATATGATGCATTGTATATAGTTAAGGAGAGAGAATAATATAGGCAGTGGGGTGGTAGTGTGTGCGTGCGTATAAATGTGCTGCCTCCCCCTCGCTGTAGGCTCGCGCGCGTGCCTTCCCCCGCTTCTTGATTGGCTGATGGTTCCTGGCGCCTTCTGCAGCCATTCTGCCTGGTGACGTAGCGGCCTGTGATTGGCTGACCACCGTGCCTTTTTGAGTGATCCTGGGGGTCCCGAGGACTTGCTCTCTTCAGAGCTTGTCTGACCAGCATACCCTTCACATGCCCACTTGCTACCTGTCTCCCGACTTCTACCTATAGAACACTTTCTCTCTCTCTCAACTTCTTACCTCTCATTCTTTCAATCTATTTAATATCATGACTCACCTTTGGTTCTCCACGATTTCATACATCGGCCATCGTATTATATGCTGAAGCTCTCAGATATTATATGTTTAGTTAGGCATTTTGGAGGGGTTACCATTTTGTCTGTAGAGGTTTGACACACTCACGGTGTCTCCCTGCCTATTCCTTGGCTGTCTGCTGGGCTATTTAATGCTAGACTGAGGTGAGGCCATTGTTGTTGTGATTTCCGATGTGTACTAGGTTTTGTTGAACCTGTACAATCGTAAAGGAGACGTGGGAAGCCTAGGTGGTCTTTCTGACTGTGTACCTTGTGAGTTTATCACTGTGTTGCGAGTGAGGGCTTTTGCCTCTGCCACCCAACACTGTGCTAACTCGTTTGCTTTGGCTTTGAGAGGGTCGCCAGGAGAGAACCAGATGCTAGCGATCTGGATCTCTCAAGAGAGCACCCCGTCAATTAACGTAATTTGGCCGCACAGTCTTAAGGACCTCGGTAGGCTACGAGCCGCTTGCTCAGCCATTGTTTCCTAGCCTACGACATCCCAGCTAGACTTTATTAGCCTAGCAGACACCCGTATAGAATTATAAACTCTTATGTTATGTATGCAGCATTCTTATTCACGTTGACTGTAAGCCTTGGTTGTTGTTGAGTTGCACAACCTGAGCAGGTTTTTTGAGTTGCCTGACGAAGGACTTCTTTTGTTGTTGGAGATAATACTAGTGTGTATTTATCGTTATTCCTCTGTCAGTTGACACTGTCTGCCTCTACACTTGTCCTATATTGACCCTGCTTTATATAACAGTTCAAAATCCGATACGATCATCTTACCTCAGCATCAGACTTTCTTCAGAAGATTCCTGCTCGATGCTTTGGGACTTTCGTTCACTTTCTTTAGTATAGGAGTGACAGTTCATTATTGTTTAGAGTAACTTTCAATATACCTTCTTCTAGTTTGTATTAAATCATTGCAGTGATTTAATTAAGATCTCTATCTTTTCCTAGTATACCTTATTAACCCTCTCACATCCGGACGCGATTTTTGAACCTATTGGGGATACTTTAAATCCTTTGTTACTGTCAGGGGTATCTATAAACCTTTAGTTTGTTTACTTCAACCTCTGCAGTTGTCTTTGAGTTAGCTGTGGGCAGAAAACTAATTTTGGAGAGGTAATTATAACAGTGAGAGTAATCTTTTTCTTATTGCTAATCTGGCAACCTCTGCATCCTATGGTCGTGAGAGGGTTAACGTAATTGTGTGTTGTTGTGATCAGGCTGTATCAGAGATCATCAGCCTGTAGTAGTAGTGCACTTATACTGAGTTATAGGATACCCCGTTATCGCAGATTTAACTCTGGAGGGTATAGGTGTTTTTGTGCGCCGGCATTATAAGTTCAGGGGTTGGATGTAGTGTTACCGTTGTGGCTGTGTGCTTTCCTAGTCCAATGATTAAGAGCCCTTGTTTTATACGAGCCCCGGTCGTAACAAATGGCGACCTTGCTTAGGATTTTGTGAACTTAGAGAAATACTGCAGGAGTGTTGTGGTCATTTGTTTTTTGTTTAGAGGAATATAGTGGACACGTGGAATTTGTTTGGCAAGTAGTATTACACTTAACCTAACAAGTGCGCATGGGGGTAATTGGAAACGTCCCCCTGTGCTGACGTATTTGAGGTGTTTCCGTCACTAAAATATTCATTGTACCATTAATAGCATTAATACTTATCCATATGCGCCTATTATGGGTTGATTATAAAGGTATTAACCTGAAACAACAATAAAACGAGTGAAAACAGCGTTTGGATGGTCAAAATCGGAGATATAGCCCGCGAGTTGTATAATGTATGGGTGAGGCAACCTGCTTTCCCGCCAATTTCCCCCAAGGCCACTGAGACACAGTCGATCGATACTCTCTCTCTCTCTCTTGCACTCGCTTGCACTCGCTTGCCATCAGTGATGACAACACCCTGCTTGCAACTCGCTAATGTTAGCACGAAAATATACCTCAGAATAAGGGAATAACAGGGAAAATAGGTGATAACTGAAGGAGAGGAGGAAAGTGGCGAAGGAGGGGAGGTAGAGGACTGAGATTTTGCATGGCCCAGGGGCCAAAACAAATAAACAAATTTTTTTTTTTTTTTTTTTTTTTTCGATGTCAAAAGTTGATTTTTTGTTTTACTTACTCTCAAGAGTCTCCCCGCAGTCCGCCGGGGGAACTCTTAAGAGTCTCCCCGCAGTTCCTGGGTTAAGAGTCTTCAAGCATTTTTGAGTGAATAGTGCTACATAAGAGTTTAGGTTCTTCTATTTTTTTTACAGAAATGTTGAGAATTTTCGGTGGACACTATGTCGGATGACGGATCAGTGTACAGTGAGGACACAGTACGGGAAACAGAAACTGAGGTGCAGCAGCGGGCTTTGTTAGATGACATTAGAGTTATAGCTAGTGAGTAGGATGCAAGGAAGTTTCTGGAGATACCTATTACTGCTGACCGGGTGTAGGGGATTGATCGGTATGGTCTCCAGTGTTTAGCCCCGGTCATGGGGCATGTGGGCACAAGCAGCATGTCGAGAGGTGACTTGGTGGCCTGTATGCTCGGCGGGGTGCGTGGGGCTTCGGGTGGAGCGGGAGCTGGGGCACTTTCGGCCCAGCCCCCATTCCACTCGACTCCTACCATGGCGCCCCCTCGGGATCCGGAGCCGGGTACGGTCCCGCAGGCCGATAGTCACTGGCAGCATGGTTTGCACTTGGGTGAGTCTCCAATTGTTGCATCTCCTCCTCCTCAAGGTTTAACTGCAGATATGCTCTTCCAGCTTGATGTGGCTAAGATGCAGCTGCAGCAGAAGCGGGAATCTGAGCAGCAGCAGCAGGAGTTTGAGATGGCTAAGATTCAGGCTGAGGAGAGAAGGGCCAGATATGAGCTTGAGCAACGAAGGCATGAATCTGAGATTGAGATGTCCAGGATTCAGTCTGAGGAGAGAAAGGCCATGTACTGTGCAGACAAAGATCTTGAGAAGTCTAGGGTGGAGTCGACAGGGCAGCGTCTCGGTTCTGGGAATCGAGGTCTTGATCAGTCTTTATCGCACCTGCTCAAGTTAGTCCCTGTATTTGATGAGTCGGGTGTCACCGAATTTTTTATGCGTTTTGAGAAGTGCCGGGAGCACCAATAGCCCGAGGTGAAGTGGGCAGCCCTTGTTTCCTCTAGGTTGGTCGGCAAAGGACTCAAGGCATATGATGCGTTGCCCTTGGAGTCTTGCATCGATTACGAGATATTGAAGGAGGCTGTTCTGCGGGCATATGAGTTACAACCAGAGACTTACAGATTTAAGTTCCGGGGTGTAACGAAGGGTCATGAGTGCACCTTTCTTGAGCATGCCCGGGATCTTTCCGATGCATTTAGAAACTGGCTGCGTTCTGAGAAGGCATCGACGTTTGAGGAGTTGAAACAGCTGATGCTTCTAGAACAATTTTTTAAGTGTACAGGCAGCGATCTGACGTTGAATCTTAAGGAAAAGAACCCGAAAACTCTTCAGGAGGCAGCTGAGATGGCTGACCTTCGGATGTCACTGATTCGTGGGTGCGGGTCTGCACAACGGAACGATGCAGGTAACAAGGGGCGCAACACTCCACCCCCCCGAGTCAGTGATACACCATATAACCATTACAACAAGAGCAACAATACTAAGTCTGACCATAAACCTAATACCGTCCCGTTTAAGAAGGGTCAGGGCCCTTCCCCACCTCAAGGGAAGCCCAAGGCGGAGTTAGTGTTTTCATTGTCATGAGAAGGGGCATTTTGCAAGAGCCTGTCCAAGCAAGCTACCTAATGCAGTTGTGTCTTTGGCTCGTAACATTGGGGTGTCCCCGAAGTCGTCTGAGTTTGCCCGGGGTATAACGTCAGAGGCTGGGACACAGCCAGTGGAAAAGAATCCGGAAGGCTCGAACCCTGTCCGCGATGTCTTTTGTGACCATCGAGGGCATGGCTGCGTGAAGTGGGCTGGTATGAAGCATGGAGTTGAGCTGTTGCGAGACAACGGGTGCCTCTCAGACTTTAATGAAGAACTTTACTGGTAATAATAATAAACGCGGCACGGGTGGTTGTGGTGCAGGGTATCAATGCTGTCAAGTCATACCCGTTGGTCAGGATGGAACTGGAGGTGAATGGTGTGACACGATAATTGGATGTGGGTGTTGTGGAGAACTTGCCTGTTGGGGGCGTCGACCTCCTTCTCGGCAACTGACTTTCGCGGTGCCTACTTCTGAGGTTTCACCCTTAGACGTTGCCGAGAAGCCGGCCGACATGAGTAGGGAGGAACAGGAGTGGGTAGAGAAGTGTCAAGTACAACCTATGGTGTGCGTTGTTACAAGACCTCTTGCATCCAAAGTGACACAGCCTATTCCTCAGTCTTCTGATCAGCGGAGGAACGGTTGGAAGAAGACGGCTGATCTTGGTAAAAGTTTGGAGAGTTCTGTACCAGCAGCTCTTCTTGGCGACTCAGTATTGGCACCATTGTTGGAGTCTGGAGAAGCACCAGGACCTGTCACAGCTAGTGAGGAGGTACGGCAGGAAGAGACTACGAGGCAGCAACGATACGCACAGAGAGAACAAAGGGTAGCTCAGTTTGATATTGGGGGAGGACTTGGGTTGCTTCGGAAGCATCTAGACAAGTTGGTTCCCTCAGATATTTGTAAACTGCAGTTGGAGGATCCGGAAGCTCAGAAGTGAGGTAATGGTGCTGTCGAGATCAAACACGAGGACGGGGAAACATGTCATGTGAACCTGTTGGAGGAGATTGTGAGGCAACCACCTGAGCAGCCTACTGTCCCTGCGTTGGTCTGCAGCGGCCAAGGTGGAGAAGGAGAGGGGGTGCAGTAGGGCACAGGTGGAGGAGAGCAGGGATTGTCATGTCTCGGCAGAGCAGTGGGCGGGGGACACGAGTCTGGTGGCTGTGGAAGCGCTAGAGCACCTGCCTGAGCAGCAGTGTGCAGCGCTCCAGCACCAGCTTGGTTCATACCCCACTGGTCGTGCCGAGCCCCTGAGCCTCACAACTCAGGCGGTGCAAGATGTTCCGCGGGCAGGTCAGGTGAATGTTGGGAGACCGTTAGCCTCGTTGTTTCGGTGGTTCAAGGTGGGCGACGAGGCTTGGACATGGTTGTCAGGTCAAGGTCGACCCATGGCTGCCAAGGGTGGTGGTCAAAAGGAGGATTTTGAGCAGATTGGTAAGGTAGGCTGTGGCATAGAAGTGCCCGGTCGTCGCATAGCCTCCCAATGCTGCTCTAGTCGAATGCAACAGCCCTACCATAGACGGACTGTATCTGGCCATGTCGCTAAAAGCGGTGATGCTGCTCAGGCAGATGTAGTCGTAAGGAATGCGGGGGTGCGCATGTACGGTATCGGCGGGGAAGCCTTAGCAATAATGAACTATGGGAGTGACTGCACATGTGGTACTGATTGTCCCTCTCATGACCTGGCTGTTCTAGGGACGAAGGTGGAGAAGGAGGGAGACTACAGGTTAGAAGCTGCGGTCTTGGCTGGGTTGTGGGAGGGCACTAGGCATGTTCTGCGAGATAAGTTGTTTACTAGGCTGTGGCAGTGCATCCGCATGTTTGTTGCTTCTCCAGGCCTGATGTACGGGGTAGAATCCGACATGGAGGCTGGAGACAGCGCGAGGCTCAGTGTAATTCCCTACCGTATAAATCCTGCAAAAAGCCTGTCGTGAAAACAGAGCTAGACGACGTGTGGAAAAAGGGTCTGAGGGATAAAGGATATTGTGAGTGGTCGTTGCCAGTGAGTTTGCAACCTGAGTTGAGTGGCAAGATCAGTGTGTGTGCATTATCCCTGACAGACACCTATCCATTGCCCAAGGGTCTGAGGGATAAGGAATGTCGTGAGTGGTCGTTGCCTGTAACTTTGCAACCTGTGTTAAGTGGCAAGATCAGCGAGTGTGTTGATTGCGAGAGTGTGTGCATTATCCCTGACAGACGCCTATACCTTATCGAGAGTTGACGACACCATAGACCGCCTCGGGGCTGCATCGCCTATCACGAAGGTAGAACTAGTGAAAGGCTTTTGGCAGGTCCCGTTGCCAGAAAGAGCGAAGAGAAGTGCCAGTCTTGTGATGAACTGGGCAGTTTATCAGTGTCAGGTGTTGTTGTGCTGCCGGAACACAAGTTGGATGTGTGGCATGCTAAGGGCACTGAATGTTTTGGCTGATTGTTTGTCACAGGAGGGTTTGTTTGCAGGAGAACCCTCGCCGTTCAGTCAGTGTGTGTTGAGAGTGGAGTAAAATTGGCTAGCCCCTGTAAGTGCAGCTGCCATAAACATATTAAAAAAATGCCACGCCTGCAGCGTGGCAGAACGCCATATGGGCTCAGCCGCTCGCTTGGCCACTTGCTAGCACTCGCCGGGCCAAGGTATTTGGCTACAGTCTATCTACAATGTTGTTCTTTCTTTCATAGTGTTCGTGTTGTTGCAGACAGTCCCGTGGTGGTCTTTATTTTCGTCTGTGACAAGGAGAAGCATTTTATATCATGAGTGGAACATAAGATGCATTGTATATAGTTAAGGAGAGAGAATAATATAGGCAGTGGGGTGGTAGTGTGTGTGTGCGTATACATGTGCTGCCTCCCCTTCGCTGTAGGCTCGCGCGCGTGTCTTCCCACGCTTCTTGATTGGCTGATGGTTCCTGGCGCCTTCTGCAGCCCTTCTGCCTGGTGACTTAGCGGCCTGTGATTGGCTGACCACCGTGCCTTTGTGTGTGATCCTGGGGGTCCCGAGGAGTTACTCTCTTCAGAGCTTGTCTGACCAGCATACCCTTCACATGCCCACTTGCTACCTGTCTCCCGACTTCTACCTATAGAACACTTTCTCTCTCTCTCAACTTCTTACCTTTCATTCTTTCAGTCTATTTAATATCATAACTCCCCTTTGGTTCTCCACGATTTCATACATCGGCCATCGTATTATATGCTGAAGCTCTCAAGATATTATATGTTTAGTTAGGCATTTTGGAGGGGTTACCATTTTGTCTGTAGAGGTTCGACACACTCACGGTGTCTCCCTGCCTATTCCTTGGCTGTCTGCTGGGCTATTTAATGCTAGACTGGGGTGAGGCCATTGTTGTTGTGATTTCCGATGTGTACTAGGTTTTGTTGAACCTGTACAATCGCAACGGAGATGTGGGAAGCCTAGGTGGTCTTTCTGACTGTGTACCTTGTGAGTTTAGCACTGTGTTGCGAGTGAGGGCTTTTGCCTCTGCCACCCAACACTGTGCTAACTCGTTTGCTTTGACTTTGAGAGGGTCGCCAGGAGAGAACCAGATACTAGCGATCTGGATCTCTCAAGAGAGCACCCCGTCAATTAACGTAATTTGGCCGCACAGTCTTAAGGACCTCGCTAGGCTACGAGCCGCTTGCTCAGCCATTGTTTCCTAGCCTACTACATCCCAGCTAGACTGTATTAGCCTAGCAGACACCCGTATAGAATTATAAACTCTTATGTTTTGTATGCAGCATTCTTATTCACGTTGACTGTACGCCTTGGTTGTTGTTGAGTTGCACAACCTGAGCAGGTTTTTTGAGTTGCCTGACGAAGGACTTCTTTTGTTGTTTGAGATAATACTAGTGTGCATTAATTTTATCGTTATTCCTGTGTCAGTTGACACTGTCTGTCTCTACACTTGTCCTATATTGACCCTGCTTTATGAAACGGTTCAAAATCCGATACGATCATCTTACCCCAGCATCAGACTTTCTTCAGAAGATTCCTGCTCGATGGTTTGGGACTTTCGTTCACTTTCTTTAGTATAGGAGTGACGTTCATTATTGTTTAGAGTAACTTTCAATATACCTTCTTCTAGTTGCATTAAATCATTGCAGTGATTCAATTAAGATCTCTATCTTTTACTAGTATACCTTATTAACGTAAGTGTATGTTGTTGTGATCAGGCTGTATCAGAGATCATCAGCCTGTAGTAGTAGTGCACTTATACCGAGTTACAGGATACCCCATTATCGCAGATTTAACTCTGGAGGGTATAGGTGTTTTTGTGCGCCGGCATTATAAGTTCAGGGGTTGGATCTAGTGTTACCGTTGTGGCTGTGTGCTTTCCTAGTCCAATGATTAAGAGCCCTTGTTTTATATGAGCCCCGGTTGTAACAGGTGTGATGTGGGACTCTGTCCTATTCCTTGCTACACCGAGTACCACACACTGGAACACTTCTAACCTCCTCCCTTCTTGCCAATCATTCATAATTCATTCAATCATGCATTCATCTATTTCAAAGTACCTCATGAATTCATGTCATTCATAACTTCATTCATTCATCTATTTCAAAGTACCTCATGAATTCATGTCATTCAATCATTCATATGGTGGAATAGCACACAACCCAAACACAAGTGCATTCATCATCATCAGCTACATCACCCATTACATCCATAAGTTTCGAATATCAACCATCCATCTGGTTCTTGGTCCACCTCATACATCCATGTCATTCATTCATACATACATTCATACACCCGCTATAGGCAGTTCTGCCTTTTGTCTACCTCAATCACATTCATACACTCGCTATAGGCAGTTCTGCCTTTTGTCTACCTCATTATCACATTCATACACTCGCTATAGGCAGTTCTGCCTTTTCCCTACCTCAATCACATAACTGCCTTTTACCTACCTCAATCACATAACTGCCTTTTGCCTACCTCAATCACATGTGGATTACACCTCCTGGGAACAGCACAAAAACAAAAATTAGTCATCAACACTACTCCATAGGGTGATTTGGAAATGTGTTAAAATAATATTATATATAAAACAAACACAAAAAATCCTGCAAATCGAGAGAGAGAGAGAGAGAATGCAGACACTGAACTGAAGAAAGAGTGAAAAGATATAATAATACAGAAATATTGCAAGCAAATAAAGAAAGCAGGATTAGAGAAAATAATAATGAGAATTACATATACGGATGAGGAAGAGAGAGAATACAGAAACTGAACTAAAGAAAGCTAGTGAAAAAGATATAATAATATAGTAATATTACAAGCAAATAAATGAAATAGAGGGATTAGTTAGAGAAAATAATAATGAGAATTACAGAGACAGAGCGCGCGAGAGAGGGAAAGCGAGCGAGCGAGCCAGAGAGAGAGAGACGGGAGGAGTGCGAGAATAATGAGAATTACATATGCGGATGAGGGAGAGAGAGAGAGAGAGAGAGACAGAGCGCGCGAGAGAGGGAAAGCGAGCGAGCCAGAGAGAGAGCGTGGGAGGCCGAAGCCTGGGCAAAGCGAACGCATCCAAACGCGTCCGGGAAATAGACCAAAAAGTACCTCCTCTTCCTCACCTCTTCCCACCCTCCACACTTGCTCATAACATCCATAATAGACTTATATGGGGATACGAAGAGTTGCTCTTTCCAAAAAATATCGTTTCGTTGGCATTGGAGCCATATTAACGGTGCTAGGGCGAGTGAAAGTTAGCGAATATTTCAGGATTATGCCCGCTGGGCTGCACGGTGTAAAATACCTTGCCACCCGCTAAATAAGGGTTAAGCTTTAGTCGTAATTTTTTTTAAGAATGGGGAAGAAAATAGTCATTGCGGCGGTTCAGGGCCGCCAAGAAGGGAGGGATTACTAAGCTTACCTCTAATCTGTCTGAATTTATTGAACATGCTGCTACACTGCATGATGTAAAGGGTGTGAAAATCACTTTAGAAAAGGCCCTAGCTGATATAGAGTCGTATAACGTGGAGTTGTATAGTTATATTCAGATGATCAGTTAGAGGAGGAGATGGTGAAAGATATGCAGTATGTTAATCAAATAAGCAGTCAGTTAGCTGAGTTAGATAGTGCTCTACAGACAACCAATACGGTAGATCTCATGATAGCGCAGCAAGTAGGAAACAGAAGGGTATTAAGCTACCCTCCCTGAAGTTGCCAGTTTTTGACGGGGATCCAACACAGTGGGTGGGTTTCTGGGAGCTCTTTGATTGTAGTGTTCACTCCCAGACAGACTTAACTGACATTCAGAAATTTTCTAAAGGGATAACTTAGTGGTGAGGCTCTACAAATTGTTAGTGGGTTTAGTTTGGTCGCTGCAAGTTATGAACCAGCGGTCACTATACTGAAAAACAGTTATGGTCAAAAGGATCGCATCAAAGCAGCTCACATAGCGAAACTGTGTAATCTTCCGCATCCTAGCCAGGAGGTCAGTGCTCTGAAAGATATTTCTGCGTCTTTTGAGTGTGCATTAGAGTCATTACGCTCTATGGATGTAACCGTAAGTGAAATGTGTGCAGTACTGTTGCATAATAAACTTCCTAGTGCACTCTCTGAAGTGATTAAGCATGAATTAAAAGACAACTGGCTGGATGTGGATGAATATGTTCGTGTGTTTAAGACTGAAGTGTGCAATCTAGAAAGTAGACATAATCCACTGGAACAGTTTGGGGCGACCGCCACAGCAGCATATGCGGTGTATCAGAAACCCGATACCAAGCAGAAGTATGGATGTAAGTTGTGTTTAAAGACAGGACATTTTTGGGCAAAGTCTGCAAAATACAAGAACAGTCCTGCCAAGGCCAATAAAGCAAGGCAGTTGAAATTGTGCGTCGGGTGCCTGTCGTCAGAACATGGCAGCCAGGGGTGTACTAACCCTAAAATTAGGCTGTGCCAATTCTACCAACAGAAATATTTTAATTATTTGTGTCCGACGCCACGCCTTGAACAAACTGGACAACCAGCAGCCCCTGAACCAACAGTGATCATGGCTGTGGCTTCGGGCCGTAATGCAGTGTTGTTACCTACCATTCAGATTCCCTTGACCGACAGAAACAGTCATACCAGTAAAGTAAGAGCTTTGTTGGACCAATTTTCACAACGTACCTTCATCTTGCGCTCTGCTTTATCGCAGCTTGATTACGTTAGGGTCAGTAAGGAACAGCTAAGGCTCCAGGGATTTACTGGCTCACTTGGTAGTACTGAGTATGAAATAGTAGAGTTAACCTATCATCACAGAAGAATGGTGTGTAAATTGAGGGCCGTTGTGGTGGAGGAGTTACCAGTATACACACCAGGGAGAGGATTAGAGATGGAGGTAAATGCTATCAAGGCTCGGGGTTACAAATTAGCCGATCCAGGTATCACTGATGGAGATATGATAGGGTTACTGATTGGGGCGGACTTTTATTACCACTTTGTACATTCAGGCTATGTCAGGGAAGGAAGTATAGTTATGTTACCTACAATTTATGGTTATGCACTGAGTGGCACATATCAGCAGAGAGTGAGGAGTCTTCCTTTTATTTTTTATTATTTTTAAAGAGACAATGAACGGAGGAAGGAAAAACACGGATAAAACAAAAAGGTCCATGTGCCTAAAGGCATCCTCCATTCATAAAATGTTTGTAACAACTGGATTTAAACTTTTGTAGATTGTAAGTTTGTGGAAAGCAACTCGAGGGAAGTGAATTCCAAAGAGTAGTAGTTCTAGGGATAAATGAATTTTGATAAGCAGAATTTTGCATTGTGGAGGAGAAAGTGTAAATTCATGGGCGCTCTCAGCTGCCCTAGTTCTACGGGGAAAGATGTGGAGAGGCGGCACAATTGAAGCAAGTACCTCGGAACAATTGCTGTGAAAATATCTATAGAAAAATGGAAGGGATGCAACGTTTCTTCGTATGGATAATGTAGGAAGGTCCTGTGTGATTGCAGGGTTATTGATTAATCTAATAGCTTTATTTTGAATTTTGTCCAACTGCCTCAATGCAACCACTCCACTTCCACTCCACCATGGTGAACAGTAATCCATCTGAGAACGCACATGACTTTTATATATTACGGCCAAATGCTCGTCAGTGAAGAATTCTCGAACTCTGTACAGGAGTCCCAGTTTTTTAGAGGCATTATTAGCAATGCTTCTAACATAATGTGTCCAGCTCAAGTTAGTAGTTAATGTTACACCGAGAATGTCAATACTAGGGGAAGTGGGAATATTTACATCATTAAAAAATATATGGGAGTCAGTGAGATTCTGTCGGTTAGAAAATTGAATGTACTTGGTTTTCTGTGCATTAAAGGAAACTAGATTCTTTTGTCCCCATTCATTAATTCTAGAAAGGTCCTGGTTCAGAGAAATTGCAGTGTTTATTTTTGAATTTATAAGATCGGGTTGGGTGAAAGAATTGGTAAATGTGAAGGAACTGTGGAGTGTTGAGTCACCTGCGTAGGAATGTTGTCGGGAATTTAGATAAAGACGTTAAATTGCGTATCACTGGTACATGAAATAACCCAACAAATCGTTATAATATAATTACCAACGAGGTATTCCATGGGTGTAATCCAGTCCCCCACGCACGGCTAATTCAATTGCATGACATTTAGGAATGTTCACATAATACAATATTGATACAATGAACTTAGCTTAGAGGACTGGTGATGTAGGACTGTTGTTATAGATTAATAATTGTAGCACATGGTGAACTGTGGGTTGAGTCAGAGCCGGGGGGGGGGGGGGAGATGTTGGTTGTGTGGTGATGATTGAGAGACTAAAGGGCCGGCGTCCGATCGCTTCGCGAAATTACATATGGCTGCCGGCTCATAATAATTATAACCCATAACTTGGTTTCATAATACATCTAGAGCTGATGTAGATATTTATACATTACAGTTAATATTTAACCTAACTTAAGAATAAACTACAATACACAAAGAACCAGCCGAAATCGTACAAGCGATACGATACCGCCAAATTCAAATGTCCTATTGGACCTAAAACTGTCGGGATCATTACCCTATTCCCGACATATTGCCCGCCACCAAAAATGATATACAGGAGCTATATACAGAGAACAAAAAAAGGACATCGAAGTCAAAGATCACCTTGTTTGATCTTTGATCTCCAAAGATCCACGGAACTCATAGCCGCCCTCCTTTTGGGACGAGCGCCACCTGAAGCCTGAGGAGGATCATCCTTATCATCAGCTGCCCCACCTTGAGGAGCACTGTCACCAGCACTCTCCCGCGGAGGGGTATCAGTAGAGACGCCAGGATCATCCGGCAGTTCTACATCCTGCTCCAAGGGATATAACCTTACGACTGGGCGAGTAGTAACCCCAGTCGAAGTTAGTTTTTTTTTTTTTTTTTTTTTTTTTTTTTTAAAAAGAGACCATGAACGGAGGAAGGAAAAACACAGATAAAAGAAAAAGGTCCATGTGCCTAAAGGCATCCTCCATTCATAAAATGTTTGTAACAACTGGATTTAAACATTTGTAGATCGTAAGTTTGTGGAAAGCAATTCGAGGGAAGTGAATTCCAAAGAGTAGTAGTTCTAGGGATAAATGAATTTTGATAAGCAGAAGTTCTGCATTGTGGAGGAGAAAGTGTAAATTCATGGGCGCTCTCAGCTGCCCTAGTTCTACGGGGAAAGATTTGGAGAGGCGGCACAATTGAAGCAAGTTCCTCGGAACAATTGCTGTGAAAATATCTGTGGAATAATGCAAGGGATGCAACGTTTCTTCGTATGGATAATGTAGGAAGGTCCTGTGTGATTGCAGGGTTATTGATTAATCTAATAGCTTTATTTTGAATAAGACCATCATTGCCCTGGAACAAATCGATAATCCTCCCAAGCTTCCAAAATAACCATAGGACGCTCATCATGAATCAGAACGATATCCCCGATATGAGGCTATCGTTGATTCGTCCCTTTGATCTTATGAGAGTGACGCTCGCGAAGAGACAGCAAATATTCTTGGGTCCACCGTTTCCATAGATCGTCGGACACCTTGTTTACATACTGGAAGCGACGACGTGTGGCGTCAGCATTGCCGAACGTAGGGTCATGCAGATCTTCGTCATTTACGGACGATCTAGGAAAGGTATTAAGGGTTCGTCCACGTGTTAGCATAGAAGGCGAAATGGGTAAGAGGTCATCAACATCTGCCGAGGTATAGGTCAAGGGCCTGTCGTTGACTGACATCTCAATTTCTATTAAGATGGTTTGCAACTCCCGTCTGGTCACCGGTGCCCTTCCTAATACCTTCTTCATGGCAGATTTGACGATACCGATAGTTCTCTCCCAAATCGCCCCGAACCATGGTGCACGTGCTGGTATAAATCTCCACTGACAACCCTTTCCAGTGAGGGTAGCCACAACCTGCGGGTCATCCATTAAACTCTGGAGATATTTAGAGGCCCCGACAAAACAAGTCATTATCGCTCATAATAATTTGAGGGAAACCATTGCGGCCTGCAAAGCGTCTTAGAGTATGCAAAAAACCCTCACTGGATAGGTCGTCAATCAATTCAATATGAATCGCTCTGGTTACCGCACATGTGAATAGAACGGCATATACCTTTATGATATTACCGGGCGATTCTCTAACATGAATCGCTCCGGTGTAGTCTACCCCGGTTACCTGATATGGTTCAGTCCTTTGTACCCTGAACTCAGGCAAGGGAGGTAGATCAACTGGGGAGTAAGGCTTACCCTGTAATCTTTTACAGATAGTACAGCTATTGTGGATTCCTTTAATTGCTTGTCGCATCTTAGGGATCCACCAACGTTGTCGCATATATGCCAGAACATAATTTACGCCAAAATGTAGGCAGGTCCTATGGCATTGGCGAATCAACAGTTTGGTAATCAAATGAGAGGAGGAGCTAAGGAGGACAGGATATTTCGCAGAATCAATAATGTCCGCCTTTTGTATCCTGCCTCTACACTTAATTATGCCTCCTTCGATATAATTTATAATCCTAGCTGCCTCATTAAGTTTGAGGGTTTGGCCTTTGACTCCTTGCTCAGGATTTGATGTTCAGTAGGATAAGATTCCCTTTGTACTAAACATATTAGTTTTGCTTCTGCTGATCTCAATTCATGGAGTCTGATATGCTTCGAATCTTCACTAAGGAAAGACCCGTGAGCCCGACTTCTCATGTTGTTAATGAAACGGTATATCCATGCAAATACCCGTATTACTTGATCATAGCTGCCGTAACGTTCCCACTCTACCAACTTGTTATCCTGATGTGTAGTACTCGCATTCGAACTACTTAACACATCATCTTGGGGCCGGCTTGAAGGATCAGATATGCACTCCCTGAAATCCTGAGGCCATTCAGTTGGAGATGTAAGCCATGGAGGTCCATGCCACCAAATAGAGGACGACATAAACTGTTGCGCCGAGATCCCCCGGGAAACTATGTCACTGGGGTTAACCCTGGTGCTCACATAGCGAAATTTAGCCGTAGGAACTAAGTTATGTATCTCATCAGTGCGATTAGAAACATAAACGGGTAACACTTTCTGGCTGTGTACCCATGAAAGCGCTATTTGACTGTCGCTCCAGACATAGACGTTATTAATCTGTAGTAGGTCTGCATAAGCATCCAGTGTAAACTTTATTAGACGAGCAGACAGAAGCAATGCAGTAAGTTCTAATTTAGGAACTGTAATCTTCTTTATAGGGGCTACCTTGGCCTTCGCTATAGCTAGTGTCGTTTCACTACCATTGCATAATTATGTATATGGCAGTACCGTACGCACTATTACTAGCATCAGAAAAGTCATGTAGATCCACCTGTTGACCACTAATAACCTGATGATTAACACCTTATTAGCGGCCTAGGCGGTTTATTTATATGTACCGCCCAGCGGGGTGTTTTTAGCCAAAATAGGGCTGTTTACGCGATCATTTTCATGCATAAATAAGACCCAGAACGTAAAACAAGTATCCATCCCTGAAAGGGCATAAACAGAGCTTTCGAATGACACCATAACGATCCTTTTATGATGGCTAGGTTTCTTGCAACAACCGTGCAACGCGAGTGCAAAAAGCATGTAATTAGGCACTTTCCCCATACAATTCCGTATATAGCGAGTGAGAGAGGGAGGGAGGAGGTGGGATTCGTGTCAGTAGGTTCGCCGCGGTGGTCTGGAGCAGTCATACGCTCGCTACTCTCCTGCCACCACTTGTCTCTCTCTCTCAGCAACATTACGTGCTGAAATTGCCACATGACCTATGTCGAGGGCCGCCACATAGTCCAGCTTTATTTAACTCGACTTGTGTTGCGCACCGACAGTTAAGGGTTAAGTTGGACCTTGCAACATGTGGAAAGGTCCGACCGAATCAACCGCCAAGTATCTTGTAACTCAGTCGGGAGGGGCGTGTCCCAATCTAGTTTTAGCCACCACAGTTGCTGTAAAAACATACGAGCACGGATAGTTACAGGCAGCAAAAAACCTAGGGGATCAAACAACCTCGCTGACAAGCTTAGCAGTTTCGCTTGGTCATAAGCTCAGTGCCGCATGGGGTGTGACAGAAGGATATACAATCTGTGGTAGTGTCCCATTTGTGGCCTAAAAACTTCACCTCACTATTCTCAGTAGCTACACCGTCAGAAGCAAATTGACCTTTCAAAAAACCACTATTAGTGGCCCATTCTCTTAAATATAAATGAGCCTTGGCAAATATATCGCGGATCTCCCAGCATCTTTCGAGCAATAAATCTTCATCGTCTCCAGTGCCCTGAAGATTGTCCACATAGATCCCCTGCTTGATCTCATTCTTGAAGTCAGGATCTAGTCCAGCCTCCTCAAGATGACACAAGATAGTAGCGTTGAGAAGGAACTGGGAACAGGTTGCACCGAATAAGACGACTCTGAACCTGTAGACCAGATACTCTGAATCTAGATCCATTGGGTCCCGCGGCCATAAAAATCTTGTCGAGTCCCTGTTTTCACGATGGAGTTGAAGCATCAGGAAGGCCTTCTCAATATCGGCAACCCATGCAAACATATGACATCTGAAGCACAACATAATTTGCGCTAGATCAGAGACCAGGGACGGACCCGTGTACAGACAATCATTCAGGCTATAGGAGCGATCACTGGATTTAGCAGAACAGTCATACACAACACGAACAGGAGTGGTGGAACTGTCCTTTTTAATCCCATGGTGAGCAAAGTAATGGATGTTATCCCCATACTCACCGAGATCTACTCTCTCCACAAATCCACGTTGTACCTGCTCGGCTAAAACTGGCGCATAAGTCTCGCAATAATTTGTATCCTTGACAAACTGCTTCTGAAGGCCACGTAACCTACCAAGTGCTAGATGGAAATTAGTAGGTAATTTACTCTTTGTTATCATTCCAAGGGAGCCTTACCACATACTGACCTCTGCCAGAGTCATACGTTACAGTCTCTTCATACGAGCTTAACGCTAGCTTGGACTCACGATCAAGTTCATGTGGGTCAATTCCAATATTGTCCAAGTCCCATAGCTTATCTATATCAGTACATGTATTATCAGGCACATTTGGCCTAATATATTTATCTATGGGGCTTACTGCTACCTTGAGGACCGTAACCACCTCCACCTGTGTGTCTTGAGAGGAAGTGGCATAGGATCCAGAAATGGCATACCCTTGGATCGTGGGGAGCATTATTAGGTTATCTACCCGCCGATATCCAGGGTGAACCAGGTCGTAGTAATAATCAGCTCCGACCAGTAGCATAATACCATTGTTAGCAGAGAGTTGATCATCAGCCAGTTTATAACCCTTGCTTCGGAGATATTTCAAATGTGGTTGAATCTCTGATGCTATATAGAAACTGGGTAGTGTGTCGACCACAACAGCCTTGATGGGACATACCTTTTTTCTATAAACATAAGAAATCCCCACTATATCATAGTCACTGGTATCTATTTCACCAGTGAAACCATGGAGACGCAAATTCTCTTGACCCTTGCTGGTACACTTGAGCTGGGGTAATGATGACCGCAGAACGAATGACCTCTGTGAGCACTGGTCAAGTAAGGTGCGTGTCATTATAGTATTATTATTATTACTCCCCACTACTGGCAGCATCATAGTAGGAAGCAATCGACATTCTCGAGAAGCAATGGACATGGCAGATACTTTATCACCCTCGCTCTTACTTTTCTCATGTGACTCTTTGGGGGTTCTCCCCTTTTTTTTGCCGTCGTGCCGATCAGACTGGGTGCAAAGGGAAAACCAATGTTTCCCCTTGCAATACTTACAAGGTTTGATGTAGGAATTGGTGCAAGTACTGTTGAAGTGGTCTCTTGCCAGACAGCTGGTACATAACTTAAGCGATTTAGCCTTGCCAATCTTCTGTGTAGCCTTAGGATACTTAGGACACTGATACTACAGATGACCGTGGACACTGCACAACTTACAACCTAATGATATTGGCCTTTTCTGTTTAGGAGAAGTCTGTACCGGGAAAGCTGCAGTAGATGGCGACATCTCCACTTGTCGGTAGTGTCCAGTACTCTCCATATTGAAGACTTCAGTCTGGTACACCTGCACCAACGCTTCCAAGTTTAGTGGAGAGTCGCTTAGTTGTCGTCTTAAGATTTCCCTTAGGGGAGAGGGTATCTTATTCAAGATATTCACACTAAATATCTCCTCCTTGGTGACGGCCATTGTCTCCATAGATCGGAGGAGGCATAGTACTCCTTTAGGGCCGTCACATCATAGGATGGAGGATCTAGCGTGAAGAACTTGGTAATTAACACGGTCTTGATGACTTCCACTCTCCCGTAAGTTCTCTTCAGCAACTCCACTGCAGACTCGTAGCTGGTAGCTTCTAGCTTGTACCCATCGACTAACTTCAATGCCTCCCCTTTCAATTGACCACGGAGATATGTGAACCTTTGGATGGATGCGAGTGTTTTATTATGATGGACGGAACACTCAAAAATATCCCAAAATCCAGTGCAGGTAGCCGAATCCCCGGAAAAGGTAGGCAAAGTAAGCTTCGGCAGGTTAAAACCAGTCGCCTTTGGTGTACCGGTATCCTTAACAGAAGTTGATTCTTGGGTGGAAGATAGTTTGGCTAAGGCTGTATTAACATCCTCAAAGTACTCAAGATCTGCCGACATTTCTTCTTCCACATCGTCAGTAACTGTCAATAAACCATAATACCTGCTGAGCATAACTATCATAAGTTGCTAGCGATTTAGTAACGGTAGCGAATTTACCCTTTATTTGATCAGCCGTGGCACTTAATAAAAATTCATCAAGATCTCTTAAACATCTATTTAAACTTCCCTTCATCCCTCCCTTAAGAATCTTAAGTTTCTTTAAATCTGTCAATTAGGCTATTAACTCTCTAAACTATAAAGCAAACTATTACACAAATTAATTTAAATTAAAAAATGTGGCAATAGCATTGCCACTCCCAATTTGGAAACGGTCATTAGGCTACCAGCTGCAGTAGGAAGAATTAATTGAATAAGAATGACAAATAGCAGAAACAAACTAGGGCTAGAGAAAGAAGGGTAAATGAAAAGAACTGACGAGGCCTAGCAATAAGTATTAGGCTTAGCCCAGCTGCCCATCCCACAATCATGAGGTCTGGTGGCTGTCAATCGCTTAGGAATCAACAGAGACCTAACCCCATGACCGTAATTAGGCAACTAGGCTATAAAATTTAATTAAATGAGTCGCATGAGAACCCTCCCCACCGGCAAAATGTAATTAAAAGTCTCATGAGAAAACACAACGAACACCACAGGCACACCACCAAAGGGAAATGAACAGCTACCACAGACACCTGCAGGCATAGCCTGCCTAGCCTAGCTTAGCCTACTAGCGCGAAATGGTGCCCTGCGAAATTACCCCTACCCCAAACTCCAGCCCAGCTAACCCACCAAAAAACGCCAAGGATCACACGCCCAAAAAAAAAACTGGAAACTAGCCCCATAAAAGATAGGGACGGCGCCTAAATGGTAAAAAACACGAGGGAAGAAGCTGGGTCTAAACTAGGGAAACGGCAGTCGGCCAACAACGCGCGAGTGCGGCAGCCATTTGCAAGCCCACAAGCGTCGAGGAAGCAAACAAAACGGTACTACGGTAAGGAAGCCTTAGGGCATGAAGGACCATTATTTGTCGGGAATTTCGATAAAGACGTTAAATTGCGTATCACTGGTACATGAAATAACCCAACAAATAGATATAATATAATTACCAACGAGGTATTCCATGGGTGTAATCCAGTCCCCCACGCATGGCTAATTCAATTGCATGACATGTAGGAATGTTCAATTTTTTGTTTTGAGACAATGAACGGAGGAAGGAAAAACACAGATAAAACAAAAAGGTCCATGTGCCTAAAGGCATCCTCCATTCATAAAATGTTTGTAACAACTGGATTTAAACATTTGTAGATTGTAAGTTTGTGGAATGCAATTTGAGGGAAGTGAATTCCAAAGAGTAGTAGCTCTGGGGATAAATGAATTCTGATAAGCAGAAGTTCTGCATTGTGGAGGAGAAAGTGTAAATTCATGGGCGCTCTCAGCTGCCCTAGTTCTACGGGGAAAGATGTGGAGAGGCGGCACAATTGAAGCAAGTTCCTCGGAACAATTGCTGTGAAAATATCTGTAGAATAATGCAAGGGATGCAATGTTTCTTCGTATGGATAATGTAGGAAGGTCCTGTGTGATTGCAGGGTTATTGATTAATCTAATAGCTTTATTTTGAATTTTGTCCAACTGCCTCAATGCAACCACTCCACTTCCACCCCACAGAGGTGAACAGTAATCCATCTGAGAACGCACATGACTTTTATATATCACGGCCAACTGCTCATAATACAATATCGATACAATGAATTAGCTTAGAGGACTGGTGATGTAGGACTGTTGTTATAGATTAATAATTGTAGCACATGGTGAACTGTGGGTTGAGTCAGAGCCGGGGGGGGGGGGGGGGAGGAGATGTTGGTTGTATGGTGTTGATTGAGAGACTAAAGGGCCGGCGTCCGATCGCTTCGCGAAATTACATATGGCTGCCGGCTCATAATAATTATAACCCATAACTTGGTTTCATAATACATCTAGAGCTGATGTAGATATTTATACATAACAGTTAATATTTAACATAACTTAAGAATAAACTACAATACACAAAGAACCAGCCGAAATCGTACAAGCGATAAGATACCGCCAAATTCAAATGTCCTATTGGACCTAAAACTGTCGGGATCATTACCCTATTCCCGACAAATGTATTGGATTATGAGTGGTAGATATGAGATCATTGATATGAATGAGGAACAGAGTTGGGGCCAAAACTGATCCCTGGGGAACACCAGCATTTATTGAGTGAAATTGAGAATAAAGGCCATCTACCATTACACATATTTTTCTGTTATTAAGATAAGAAAAAATTAGTGGAACTAATGATGCAAGGCCGTAGTGTGACATCTTCGACAATAAGGATTGATGCCAGACTCTATCAAATGCCTTTGATATATCCAGTGCTATTTATGTGTTTCACCATGTTGGTCTGTAGCTTGGTTGATTTGATGCGTAAAAGAATGAATGCAGTTGATCGACATCGTCTAAAACCATATTGCCTATCACTGATTAATTTATTATTCTCAAGATGCTTAATTAGGGCCTATGTGATTATTTATTATAATTTCAAAGACTTTACCAAGAGTGGAAGTTATAGCTATTGGTCTGTAGTTTGATGGATCTGAAGAGGCACCTTTTTTAGGAACTGGATGGATATTTGCTTCTTTCCAGGGTACTGGGAAGCATGAGGTATGAGTACACAGACGGAATTTTTTTGCCAATACAGGAGCGATCACCAAGGAGCAATTCTTAAGTACTATTGGAGGAATTTCATCTGGACCAGGAGCCTTATCTACTGAGAGATTCTGCAAAATATTTTTGATATGTCTGGTGTGGATCTTAAGTGAGGGAATTTCAGGCGAATTAGAATTAAGTACAGGGACATCTTGATTTATTTCATCTAAGGTTGAGTTGGTGGAGAAAATATCCGCAAGAAGGTTAGCTTTACCTCGTGGGTCACTTGCAAGATTGCCAGTCGGAGATTTTAATGGTGGAATGGATGAAGCAGTAGTGAAGTTGGATATGAAATGAGTTAAGAGTATACCAAAATATTTTGTTATCATTTGGATTATTTAGAAGTTTCTTTGCCTGCTTGTGGAGAAAGTTTGATTTAGTTAGGTTTAATACTGTTTTGGCATTTCTTATGTTTCTAAAGTCATTAAAGGCTTCATGTATTTTTGAGCTTGTGTATGCATTGTAGGCTATTGCTTTTTGTTCAGTTACTCTAGCACAATTATGGTCAAACCATTTAGATGAATTAGATCTTTTACTGTACTTTTCTATCTATATGCTCAGGCCCAATCCCCATTTTGGGGGTAGCCGACTCAAGACAGAGCAAGAACAGGGAAAACAAAAACAACATAAAACAAAAAAATAAACAGAGATAACAGAAACAGAGAGACGAGACTGTACTTTTGATGAGGAATAAAAGTTTCCATTCCGATTTTTACAAAATCTTGTATGTGGCTCAAGGTGGTGTGTGCATCATTAGAAAAGAAAGAGGTCCAGGGAATATCAATAAAGAAACCTTGAAGACCCTCCCAGTCTGCCCTATCGTAATGCCATTTAGTCGCCAAAACAGGTTCAGAGTGGGAAGGTGTGGTAGGTGATAGACAGGTGGCCTGTATCAGACAGTGATCAGAAGATGCAAGCGGGGACCTCACTGTAACATCATAATTTTCTGAATTGGTTGTTAAAAATAAGTCCAGTAGGTGGGAATTATGATTAGGATTATCTGGTACACGGGTGGGTTGGTTGACTAGTTGAGTGAGATTAAATGAGTGCAAATAGCTCGCATTCAAGACCAGCATCATCAGTCCTGGCTGAATGAGTGAGCCATTCAACATTATAGACATTAAAATCACCCAACACAGTGATTTCAGAAGAAGCATTTCAGTTGAGGACACGGAGTTGTGAGGACAGAGAATCAAAAAGACTTTGCTCTGGAGGAGTATTTGGGGAACGGTAGATGCAACATATGTATTTTAATTTACCAGCAGAAATTAATTTGTATATAGAATAATTAAAATAGGGACAATTGAAACTAGTAACCTCTTCCAGGGTAATTTCAGATTTTGCGAAGCAACATACACCTTCTTTAGGTCTGAAATTTTGGAGCAGTTGATAACCTGGAAAATTAAATCTAGACGTGTCAGATGTGGATGTTAGTGGAGTGTCTGTCAAAAAAAAGAGAGTAGGGGATTCTGCTTGAAGAAATTGATGTACATAATTGATGTTAGAGTGAAGTCCCCTTATGTTGCTAAAGAAAAAGCTGCACCGACGACAGCTTTGGGACGTTGCAATGCTCTTGACACAGTCGCATGATGACGACCGGGAGGGCCCTGTGTCAATGACCCAACCCTGCCGGGGGTGGATATCCGAGGGACCACCAGGTTTGCTCTTAACAATTGTACTGCCATATTTATTTGGTGAAGGTGTATGGTCACATGTTCAAATAATATAAATAATATGGTGTTACATGTATGATATGTAGTGGGAAGAGTAGTATTTTATGGATAGAGGATAGCAGTCAATGGAGCAATGTCGTGAAGTTGGATGTGGATGTTATATAAAGAGGGTTTTCCTGATAC
>JBAKBP010017732.1:0-48308 GCA_037953745.1 Lithodes maja | reverse complement strand
GGTGTGGTGGATGCTGAGTTGTGTGTTGGACGCAGTTATGGCCTGATGTGGATGGAGAGTCGGTGATGGTGACTGACGATTGATCAGGGCCCGAAAGGACGTGAGAGTATGATGACTAATATTCGGTTAGTATTTATAGGAGTTTGGCATTTTCATTCATTGAAATTTACTTCCACATAGCAATTTCGAAGTTTGTTTATTTCGAAAGTATAAAATGATATTAGAAAGTAAATTGGTGGGTTGGCGGTGTGAATTTGTAAGTATACATTCCAGTCTTCAAACCGTATGACTAGTTTAACACTGTTCTTTCTTGCCCCTGTCCTGTACTGTTGGGATGAGTGGTCTGGACTCGAACCTCTGTGACTGATCTGAAACTCATGATCCTCTTGCGGCGTTGGTCGGCCTGGTGGTGGACGCAGTGTTGTGGTGGACGTAGTTGTGGTGTGGTGGATGCAGTGGAGTAGTGGTGGATGTAGAGTTGTGGCCTGATGATTCTGATGGAGCGTGTGATATTGGCGGACGTTAGGATGGATGAGGGCACCAAAGAAAGGGACTATGATGAACTACTCTACACAACTAATATTCGGTTAGTGTTTAGAGAAGTTTGGTATTTGAAACTTAAAAAGAAATGTGGCCTAAAATTAATGTAAGGACAAATATAATGCACAGTAAAAGCTTAGCATAGGAAATGGCATATAATCCATGAAAGAAACTGAATGTTTGTAATCGAATTCCAGAGCACTAGGACCTTGGCAGATCATAACTTCAATTGACGAGAGGCAGTGTTGGGGGTGGATTGTCTGGTATGGTGGATGTGTTTCGGAGCCGGAAGGAGCGTGGGGGACCTGACTTGTTATGGATGGATGGAGCGAAGGGCATGGTTGGATCGTCTGGCATGGTGATGTGTTGAAGGATCGTCTGGGAGTGATCTGAGAGTGATGCAGCGTAGGGCATGGTATTGGGGCTCGGTGACTGAATGTGGGACTACCACTCAACCGGACTAATGTTCGGTTAGTATTTTGTAGACTTTATTTTATTTTTAGCCAATTTTAAAGTTGTGGTGTTTGTGTTAAAGAAATTTGCCTCAAAATTAATGAATAGGCAAATATACTATACAGTGAAAGCTTGGCCTATGAAATTCCATATTTAACATCTGACCCATTAATACAGTACAGAGCAAGCTAAAGTTAATGACAGCTGTGACAGGACTTATTAGCGTGACTATACAATTACTACACTAGCAACAAATTGGAGTATAAAATCTTAGGATAGGAAATGGGCCGGACTCCATATAACTAATGTCTTGATGGTGTAATGGATAGTGTTTAAAATCTGTGGTAACCTAGGTTCTAATCATGGTGGATCACATGCTTTCATTAATTTCTTTGAGAGGTGTTTGATGTTGGAGTGAAATTGGTGAAGAAATTATAAGTACTATTAATCTTTATAACTTAACTCCTAAATACACGGAATTTTGGTGAGAGTATCCTAGGTTAGTCTTTGGCGTGCCACATGATGGTTGGTGAACAAATATGAATTAAGAGTAGACTAATCTTGAGTTAACTACAGTATAATAAATCCTAAGGTGTACATTTAATTTCGATGTAAAAGATCACATAGGACCAGAAGTTATTGGAAACTGTACATCCTGTATTGTAATTAGTTTCATTGTTTAATGGAAAGTTTGAAGTGAAAGTATTAATGTAAAGTTTGATGAATATTTGATTAGTTCTTCTACCTTTATGTTGTCGTCCCAGTTTTAGTTTGTTTATTTTGAAAGTTTTACAATTTAAGGAATACTGGTTTTAATGTATTTTATACTTTAAGAAGAGATGTATATAGTATGGTCCCTTAGACCTTAAAGCTTAAAAATACTCGCTCTTTGTAAAAAAAAAAAAAAAAAAAAAAAAAATCTATAGACATCTGGGTGGTTCCCCCTAAATGAGTCTCTATAGGCCGGCAGGAATGGTAGATAAATGGCACAAAGAGTCCTAATATTGACTATGGGGTAAAAGGTCTTAAAATTGCCAAAGTAATGGGGCTATTCATGAGGGAGGAAAGGGTCTACTTGATAAAGTGCGGGGTGGGGGGGAACAAACCCATTTTTTGACTTAAGGAGGTTTTTAGTGAGATTCCTAGACTTTCATCAAGCTTGAAATTACACCCCGTTGACTCTTTCAAGATATATTTGTACATTTTTCGGTAAAAAAATGTCCCGGCCGAAGGCCGGTTCTTAAATTACAGGCTCGCTATCGCTCGCCAGGAAAAATTACTCCTAAATGGGACGAAAGGTCTTAAAAGTGACATAAATGGGGTGAAAGTTCTTAGAATCACCAAACTAATGGGGCGAATGTCTTAAAATCTCAACTGCAATGGGGCTGAACATGAGGGAGAAAGGGGTAAAGTAAAAAATCCCTCTAGTGGAAATCTCCCCTTAAGTATTCGGTAGATATTATTTAGTGTTATAAAATGTAATCTATACCGGTACCCTGTTTATTATAGGTAGGCTAGAAATTGTGTTTATCTAGTTAATGTACCATTCCCCTTCTATCTATTATTTACTAGGTTAGTTTTGAGTTTTATAGTCTGTAATTCAAAAAGGGCTAGAGCAAATTAGCTGTAAATTGCTACCTATTCCCTGGCTGATTGTTTCCAACTACTGTAGTGTAATTATAGAGGTTAATGTTAAAGATGTTCTGCATAGTTGTTTGGAATCCGGTATAGGTTATTATAGCTAGCGGTATAATTTGACTTATTGTTTTGAAGCTATGGATGTTGGTGGTAAAGAATTGTTGGTTGTTTTTAATTGTGATTTTAGAGTATAAAAGCTTAACATAGGAAGTCTAGTTTTTAATTTGAACGGTAACATTTGAGTGTTTTATTTTAAGGAACTGTTAAAAATTAATTATCAAAACGCCCTAAAAAACATCTGTGGAAAAAATGCATTTAAATTTATCGGAAATTCTTGTTTGAAAATAAACTTATGATCGGACTAGAAGTGCCAATCTCTAATCCAGAAACTTGACCAGTGAAGCAGCCCTAAACAGGGTTGCCTGGAACGCCGCCATTAGGACAAGAGACTGAAATTGCACGTATGTGTAGAGCATTCGGTCTTAACATTTTATTAATGTCTACATCTGTATACCATGGAATCAACCAACTTATTTTTCCACTTAACAGCACAAGGATCGTACAGCCGACCAAGACCTACCCAACTTCTCAAAATTATTTAAAGCTCTAAGTCGGAAGATTAACGTCGCTAGGATCTCCATAAGTCTATCTACAATCCTCTACTGTACTTCAATCTTCTACTACAACTGTACAAGACACGTCGCTTCTGTCAATAAGGTTGGTGTTTTAGATAGGATATATTATGAGTTCTGCTGGATTTGTTGGTTGTAAATTGAACTTCCTTTGTTGAAATTAGTCTGACAATGTTGGTTAAGAATGATTCGCTCCCCCTCCTCCCCCCCCCCCCTATAAAAAGTAGAAGTAATGAGAGAAATGTATAGATAAATATATAGATAATGAAATGGTTAAACATAAGAAAATAAAGTGGGACAAAGACTATAAAGGGCAAAGAACTAATCAAAATTGCTGTGGAAATAATTCTTCATGCAAATTATAAAAAAGAAATTATAATTAAACTTGCTGAATTTCGGTGTGAGCATCCTAGGTTCGAATCCCTAGACTGCCACATATTTGTTAGTTTCAATAATAATTAAACAAAATTTAAATTTAGTCTAAAGTAATTTTGGGTTAAAATTGCTGATAGTTTATAGAATTGGCTTTAAAGTTTGTGGCAGTGTAAAATATAATTAATCTACTTGATATCTAAAGTGGGCAATAGAGCAAACTTTGGTTGGATAATTTATATAGCTATGAAATAAAATTACCGTGCAATGAATTAGAATATTTAAAATAAGTTTTGAAACTGTTAAATATATATAAAAATGAATCTATAAAAGTAACTAAGTTACTAGTCAAATTAATATAATCAACTCTTAAAAATTATCTTAACTCGCTAAACGAAATGTATGAAATTAATTTAAATGTATCTGAAATTAAACTTTGAAAACGACAAACTTATAATATTGCGAAATAAAATTAACTTATTAGAATTAGTAACTTTTAAAATTGTCCAGAATCTTTGCTATTGCATTAGCAAATTAACTGTAATCTCTGGTCCCACAGTATGGTAACTTTATCTATATACCATCTATATACTCTGTACTTTTTCTATATACTCGGTACTGTAGGCCTAACTTTATCTATATACTATCTATATACTCGGTACTTTAACTATATCTATATACGTACTCAGTCACCGTCTTGGTGGTGTAATGGTTAGTGTCTAAAAATCTGTGATAAGCTGATAATCCAGTTTCGAATCCCGGTGGAACACCTATGCTTTTAAAATATAAACTTTGCAAAGAAAGTCAAAGTACAGTAATTAATTTAATTAGAGTTTGGTGCTGTGGTGAAACTAATCCAATATAGATTATCTATAGAGTGGCGTATTTGTTTATTTTTTATTACTTAGTTTGCTCTCTAGACCTCAATCAAGCGTAAAACCAAGAACCCCTTGTAAATTTTTCGATAGAAAAATTTCTTACTTAGTTTGCTATTTAAGACTTCAATAAAGCTTTAAAAAAACATACATTTTTGCAAAAGAAAACTGTCTTGGTTTGCTCTTTAGACTTCAATCAAGCTTGAAATAAAGAACCCCTTGTAAATTTGTCGATAGAAAAATTTCCCAATTTTTATTATAATCTGTGCCCATGACTGCAACTTTATCACCAGTACATGTTAAAGAAAGTATCGGCCGGTAGTACCGGGCTATAAAGGTAGCGTGGCGGATTGACGTTGAAAGTGCATTTCTGTCCCATAGCGCCCCGAATCTACCCCCTCTCCTTCCCCCATTTTCATTACAATCTCCAAATCCAGCCTAATGTGATATATCCTCTATAAACATGAATGTAGCCAAATGATATGCTTACAGGGTAAACTTTAATAATGATTACCAGTTCGGAACAAGGTGTTAGGATACTTTATTAACTATGATAGTGGTGGAAGAATAGGTACGGTTACGATGGATTTTAAAATTTTGGCATTATTTGATGGCGTAATGGTTAAACTATGACCTTTCATGTTAATTATCTTTATGGCATAAATGTGCGGAATATTGGAGTGAGTATCCTAGGTTCGAATCCTTGGAGCGTCACTTGTATTTGTTGATTTAATTAAGTTTCGAAGTAAAGTTTGAACAAATAAAAATTAATAAAATATTCCTTTGACCTCAAAGCTTTAAATAAATACACTCAAAATAAAGTTGTGCATTTTTCGGTAGAAAAA
Organism: Lithodes maja; assembly: GCA_037953745.1. NCBI lineage: Eukaryota > Metazoa > Arthropoda > Malacostraca > Decapoda > Lithodidae > Lithodes > Lithodes maja. The sequence continues at coordinate 42,953 of JBAKBP010017732.1, read as the reverse complement.
TGGCTGCCGATTTCTTAATTACATAAAAACTTACAATTGCCACACGAATGGGGCAAGTTTCATAATATTTAACTATTTATAACTTTAATTATTAATTAAAACTTGCAAAACTTAGACTAACACAGTAAAAAGACAACTAATCAAAATCGCTAAGTATTTAATTTGATGCAGTTTTGATCATGTACTCTCTGCTGATGTATAACTGGGCTAGGGTGGGTGCCCTAATGATCAGGGACTTGGGTGAACACGGATATCACAGATTGCTAAACTTAAATCTCTACTTTAATTCCTGCTTTATTGCTGTTTCCCTTCAATTTTATTAAGTTTAGGAAGAGTGTGGCATCAATGAGTATTTGATTCATACTGATCTTTCCTAAGCTTCATAAAAGTGTCAAAGGGTAGCTGTAATGAAAGTATAATTTAAGTTATTAGAGAATATCAGAATCTTGCCAAAAATTAAATCCCGTAACCTATCTACTAATCCAGAATGTGAACGGAGGAGTGCCAGAAGGGATCTGCCCCTTGTACAGTACTGCTACCCTTAAATGGGAATTTAATGCAGGAAGTTAGTTCACAAATGTAATATTGGAACCGCGGAGCATATCTCTCGGGTTGGGGAGATTGTGGAGGGGGGGGGAGGGGGGGGAATTATGGTAGGAAGGCTAAGTTTAAATAGTGTTTAGATTTAGAACTTTTATTTTATTTGTTTTTTGAGTGTATTCCGGGCCCACGACTGCAGCCTGAAAACTAGTACGGTCACGAAACCGTCTCCTGCTGGCAAGCAACAAGGTAGTCAAAAAGTACTGATTCCGAAAGTCAGGTCCTGCCCCTGTGGTGCCCGGGATATATGGATGAACGGAGAGAGCGAGAGTTTGTTTATGTAGGCTTAGCTTCGGGGTATTGATTGTTCCACTGGTATCATTTATATTCCTTCGGAAGCAATGTTTGGAGAGTCTTGGCTCCCTCGGTATTTAAGATTCGCATAAAGTTTATTAGATCTTTAAATAATTTCTGGGGTTTTGGAAGGTCTTGGGAAACTCAAATCTGGTGAATATATCGCAGGCTTGTGCATAATTTATAACCGTCTTGATAGCGTAATGCCTAGATCCGCATTATTTTGGTGAGTATCCTAGGTTAGTCCTTGGAGTGCCACATGTACAGTATTTATATTAATTAAAATTTAGTTTAGTAATATCCTTGGTTAGAGTCCTTGGAGTGTCACATGAATTAGTTTTCATAGAGTTTATAAGTAAAGTAGTTTGAAAAAATATGAATACATAGATCCTTCCTAAGCTGAATAAAAGTATCTAATGATCGAATAAACAAAATGCTTCCTAATCCTGAAAGTGAATAAACTTAAAATAATTTCCATCGTGGTGTTTTGGAAATATTTAAAGTTTTGCAGGGTTCTTGAAACATTGCTAACGGAGTAAATTTATACAAACCGAACTTTGCAAGGTAAAAGTGAATGGGAGAGCTTTGGTTACTGATTAGTTGCTTTCGTTAACTCTCCAAAGTTAAGGAAAGTAATTATGTGCAGTATCAAAGCTTTAACCTAATTTATTTTACCGACGCTGATTTTAATGCACTATTGTAAGTTTTTGATTAGTTTTGCTCCATTGGTAAATAAAGAAAAATATGAAGTGTGAATTGTATCTATACCATATAAGCCCTTTATAATTTGTTTTTATGTGCATTTTTGTAGTAGGGATAGCAAGTTTCATTATGATGGTTAGGCTGTAAATCTATAAAAATACATAAGTTTCAGTTAGGCTGAAAATCTAAAAGTAAATAAGTGTAGTATTAACTTTAATTATATAATTGGAAATGCTAGGAATCTACTTTACTCTGATAAGCGGAATTATTTTGATATGCAGATTTGTTCAATGGATAGAAAGGTTTGGGGTATGGTTAAAATAGTTATGGTAACCAAAAATGTGAATTCAGGTGTATTGCTTGATAGGGTAAAAGTAATGTTTAATAATTTCTGTTTAATTGCTTAGTCTGGCAGCTTGGTTAGAAATTTGAATGTACCGCTTTCCAAAGAAACCAAAGCAGAAATGATTTTATAAAGACGAAGCTCTTGTCAAAATAGCAATTTGCAATTAAGTTTGAAATAGAATGAAGATAGACTAAATAATTCTGGCGTAAATGAAACTATTCTAGTTCCTGAGACTAATGCAAAATAACTGAAATAAGTTTGCAGTAAATGTTTTGAGTTGATACGTACTCTTGAAGAATAATATGCAGTAAAATTTGAGTTGGTACAGTCTTAAAAAAATATACAGCACTATATATATTCTAGTTGCAAATGCAGTATCCATAAGTGAAGTGTTGCTATAGAACTTTAAATTACATTAAATGTGTAAGTAAAAGATTGGCCTAATTGATGATTTAATGAGGAAATTACTTAAATTAATTAAAAAAAACTACTGGAATGGAAGCCCACTTTAATTGTCCATTTATAACTTTAGATCGTTCATAAGCTGAGTAAAGTTGATTAATGGTCGCTAGAAATGTTGAAAAGTAGTTTAATAGGGTGGAAGGTTAAGAATTAAATACAAAAAAAAGTTAGCCTGAAGTAACTTGCATTTATATAAAGTCCAGTGAAGTCTAAGATTAGTCTATCTATTGCCTGACTCAGTGATCCCCGAAGGGGTGGCCACGAACGAACCGCCCCCATGCACCTGTCCCCAGTCAGTCGACGCCCCTCCCCAACCAGCACCGCCTTCATTCATGTAGTTCCTCACTCAATCCTTCCACCTCATATTCGGTCTACCTCTCCCCCTCTGTCCCTCCACCTCGCTCTCGTACACCCTCTTAGTCATTCTCTCGCTTTCCATAAGTTCCATATGGCCGAACCATCTCAAGTTGTTCCTTTTCACACTTTCCAGCACATCTACCACACCACACCTCACCTAAGATTAGTGTAATCTATATATTTTGGGCAGAAATGTTGATTTAGATGGTTGGAGGAACTTTCTTATAATATAAGATGCCCTGGCTGACTCTTCCTAAATGCTAGAAATATTAGCTTTATTACTCAACAGTACCAGTTATATGAAAGTAAATTTTGTGCCAGAATATTGTAAAGTTCAATAAACTCTAATTGGTCATTGGGAATCTATATGGGATATTAATGAAGATTGAAAATCGTTCTAAATTTTATGGTATATATCTTTAAAATACTTGGAATTGGAAAGTTACATTATTTCAATGTATTTCTGCTTATGGCTCAACTTTTTTATAGACAAAAATTGGCAATTGGTAGTACAGTACCTATACAGTATATGGTAATTATGATTATCTGTTATGATACTAGGGAAGACTAGAGATGGTGATGCCTTAGTCTATAGTACAGTATGAAAGTTAGGTTTTAGTTCTCGGTATAATCAATAGGCTTTTAGTTAATGGTTTTATAGAATTACTACTAAATTAGGTATAATTAATAGGCTTTCAGTTTGTTGGTTCACTTTTATTGAATGATTAGTACAATTGGTAGAATAGGTTTTTAGTAAATAGTTATTAAATTATTGGTAAAATTGTAAAGGGCTTATTTGTTATATTTATGATTTATGTATTTTTTTCTTCTGTTTAACATGGAGCTAACAATGTCATTAACTCCTAGTGTATTAATCCTTTTTGAATGCAATATTTTCAATGTTCTGGCTTTGTGACTAATTTGTGCAGTTTAAGAGGGACCTTGGAGTCTAAAGGGCAATGACTTTATCAACCTTCAGATTCTCACAGCCCCTACCTAAGCTGAATAAATAAACCATTAGCCAGAATGAAGGAAGTATTTGTATACTGAAAGTTCAAGGTGAAAGTTCTGTTTGTATAAATGATTAAAGTTTACTTTTTGAGATGCAGTTGTAGATGATGCATAATCTTATTTATTTTTAATATTGACAACTTGACTTTAACAGAACTTAAAATCTAAAATATTTTAAAAAGGTGATTGAAAAAATATTGCTTGGAAAGTACTCTGAAATCAAAGAAATTATCTATACTCTTTACTGTTACATAGCCCTTAGTTTGGGTTGGCTGACTTTAGTACAGAGTTTTAAATATAATTAGACTTTTTGGAATATTAGAGAAATTGTCAAGAGTTTATGATTAAAGTTGTTAAATTACTCTGGCACATACCCCATAGCTGGAGTTTGCGGACTTGAGACAGAGCCCAAAGAGTAATTCTAAATTTAATTTAATAGAATTTAGTTTAATCTCAGTCAAGACTGCAAATAAAGTAAATAAATTTGGAATTTGTATATACAGTACTCTGGCATCATTGCTCCCTAGCTGGGATTTTTCAATATAATTAAATATTTTTTGCAATATTTAAGACCTTCTGTTGAATCAAAGTTGTCTTTATTAATTCTGGATATAGAATCTAGGCATGTTTCTAAAACTGCATAATACAGTAATACAATCTTTAATGGAATGATTTTTTAGAATGTGCATTATTTGGTATATGTTTGAAGACTAAGTATTGATTTATGAAGGCAATGTAATTCCCTCTGAAAATATAAGTGATGGTATATTTAAGAGGCAAATTATATGCTTTCAAAATGCAGTTTTTACCACCATACACTCCTTGCTCAAGAGCTGGGGGTAGGGTGGGTGTCCTGATGATCGGGGACTTAAACAAATCGATACTTAAATAATCTTTAATAAATATACAAAAATGAAAATATATGAAGTAGAAATTATTTTACTCTATATACTATAATTATTAGATGGTGTCAAGGACCGTCTACTTGACATCACTAAAAGTTTGCACATTCTAAAATTTATTCAGTTGAGATACTCTTTAGCCATAAATAAGTACATGCTATGGAATCTATTGAACCTATTGGAGAAAAAGTGATTTAGGGTACAGCAAAAGATTTTTATGCAGTGTTGTAACTAGTTATATTAATAGAAAATGGCCACTGAAATCTAACTTTTGAGATTAAATATTTATGGAAATGTACTTGTGCATTTTGATATATATTAAAGTCTTAATTTTTGTGATGGTATTTATATTGATATTTCAACGAAAATGGACTGCTTACAAATCTGGTTCTGTATTTTAATATGATAGGCCAACCTTCTTGAAACTCTAAAATGGTAGAAGAAATGGGCTGAAACTTTCCTATCCTATTCCCTGGCTGACTCTTCCCAAATTATGAAAATCCCATGCTTGATTACCGTTTTTGTTAATGGTAAAGAATATTGGGCAATTATAAAAAACTATTCTATTATAATTAAGGCAGATATCTTTGCCACTAAGCTTAATAATTGGTAATCACTATCTGAGATTTCTATAACTTTGGGAGAGTTGACCAGGAAATAGGTGTGGTAATACAGTTTATTTACTTTAGCCGTTTTAGTTAACTCTCTTAGGAATATGAATCTCTTAAAGTTAATTTTGGCTACCTGATGATTTTATGCAGTTTAGGAAGACTAGAGCAATGAGTGGTAATAGTAATTTATTAACCCTGGAGATTGGTGTGGTACTTCCTAAGCTGAATATAATTGAATGGTAGCCAATATTCCCCAAGTGAATCTTATTTTAAATAGTTTTGAAGTTTGGCCTTTATATATAGTAATTACGGAGTGATTATCAGCCCCTTTATAAATAAGAGTTAATTCTGGGTATTTGATTATTTTATGTTGCTTTGGAATTATTTTGGCATTTATGCTCTATTATTCCTAAAGTGCATAGAATTTGTCTTAGCCAGCATGACTTGTTAATTCTGGGTATTGGATGATTTTATTAAACTTTGGAAGGATCTGGGTCTAATGGAGTTTCTATACTCTTCTTTATTCCTTGTTTTTCCTGAAGTGCATAACATTTCTCCTTAGCCAGCATGATTCTTTTATGAGTGTTAAAGGTTCACGATTCCATTGGTTTACTTATTTTTGCTCAAGAGTACTGTATCCTGTAAGCAATGGTTTGGCTGCATTTATGTAGGTTTAAAACTTTATATCTTTGGTTTGCATATAAATCTTGGTTTGTCTATCACCGACTGAAAAAAAATTGCCAAAATACCTCTAAGATTTAAAAAATTGAAATTTGTACAAACTCTTTTACTATGCATATGCCATTTATGAAAATACATAGTTTCTTTGTTAAGTGAAAAAATCACTGAACATGCAAAGAAAGTAATATAGTATTTTCATAAGTAACTTGCATAATAAAAGTAACTAGAGATTTTACTCAAATTTATTTATGGACTTTTTATAAATAATTAAGTGTCTGGCCGTTATGTGATAGTTTACCATATTTATATACTGCACACTAAAGATATAAAGTTTAGCAACCTAGAATGAACAGTTTGACAACCAAAGATCATTATGAGCTCTGGATATGTTCAACCATCATTACTAAAAGCTAAACCAAAGTATCTATATGGTAGCAAAGTTCTTTTAAGTAATGTGGTTGAATGTTCTAGAAGCATAATGATAAAGTTCAGAGCCTTCATTAATTGTCTGTTCTGATTGCAAGTAATGTTTCTCTGACTAAGTCTTTGTACTGTTTATTATGGGTTGCATGTGTTCTCAATGCATTTCAAACTTAACCTCCATAGCCCATGCTTGTCATGAGCTCTATTAACCCTTTTGGTCAGTATATGTCTAGCCTCATGATTTTAATCAGCTTAGAAAGGACCTTTTGTAAGCTGATTAAAGTGTTCCGAGGATAGTCTGAAAAAGTATTTATACTACTGAAAGGGTTAATAAGCCTATGACAAGGATGGGTATGTGAGGTTTGAAATGCATAGAGTGGCTGGGCTAATTCTGGTTGGTAAAGTAGAACCTATCTCCACAAATTGCCAGTAAGAATCTTGAGATGGAAAAGTTTTCGCGATTTGAAATGTTTGGGTTTCACCCCCTAGACTTTTCACTGATTTCTACCAGAAGTTGCTAAGTCCAGCCTCTGGACTTAGCAAACTTCTGGTGGTGACTGACATTTTTCAAAGTAAGTGGTGTATACTTGGGACCATTTCACAAGCCTAAGTTTCTGATCATCAGAACTGGACTTTTGAAATGTTCCCAAGTGTACACTACTGAAATTTTGCAAAGTTCCACTGTAATTTGAACAATTTCAGTCTTTGCCACTACAAATTTTTGCCAGTCTGACTTGAACTAATCAGAACTGGACTTTCATAATTTTCTAAAGTCCAAACCAATGAACATTTTTCCCAGAGTCTAGTATGACTGGACTTTGAAAACATTTGGTGGTTTGGACTTTGCATGTCCACAGTTCTGATGCGTCTGACTGGCAAACTTTTGCAAAGTGACAGCTAAGCTAAGTTCAATTAATTTTAAATCTCATTTATTGTTTTGACAAGTCACTTGAATATTTTTTTCTTTTTTTTAGTATCTTTTTGTAAGTTTTTTTTACTGAATTGTAATACTTTAACAACACTGTTACTTTACTAAATGTGATTTAGATATTCAGAGTCTAGCCTTTGGTAAGAACCAAAGGTGAACTGTATCCTATTACATGATAAAACAAAGATATTATGGTATTCAAAACTTTTACTGTATTTCCGAATATTTTACATGATTATGACTGATAAAATTACTTAACTCTTTAAGCACCTTTCAATAGACTACTTATATTTCACTTAATGTACTTATACTTATAGTAACTAGTAGTTCCATCACTTACAAACATTAGGCTTTGGGATTATCAAGAACTGAAGTCAATTCGGTTTTAAATAGATAACATTTGATCACTTTAAATACTTTAGTAATATCACAACAATTATATACTTTCAATTGATTACTATACAACTCGATCATAACTTTATAAAGCAGCATTGACTAAAGTCTTTGGACATGACTAATTAACATTTAAAACTTCCAAAGACTAAGGGCAAAATAACAAACTGAACTGAAAGGTTTTTTGGTAATTTCTTTGGGTACTGATATTTGTTACGTGACTATGTGTGTTTTATGAATGATTATTATAAACCTTTAAAACTTATTGTTATTCCTGTCTAATAAAATTGACTTAGTATACTTATGTTTCTCAATAAACCTTGTAACATTTGGCTTTGCCAAATTATAATTTAAAACAAACTAACTAAAACTTTGACTACACAAGATAGACTCAAAGGAACTAATCAAAATTTCTATGGAAATAACTTAATAAAATTCCCAACTTCATGGGTACAATGGAAAACTGGTTCAAGTCACTCCTTCATGCACTTTAATATAAATGTCCGAGTGGCTTTGAGACTGGCATCAGTGTACATTTACCAAAAATATGGAATCTATTAAAACAGTAAAGATTAATAAAAGTAAATAATATAAACTAAATGAAAGTGAATGTGCCTGAGCATATACCGAGTAATCCAACATAGTAAGGACCTAAGTAAATATGCCATACCTAAGCAATGTTTCTTCAATAAATTAGAATTTCAAACTAACTGACTAAGGCAAAATAACTAGTCAAAATTGCTGTGTGGAAACAAATTATACAGCCTATCATTCAACAGACAAATATTACTATAATCAAAACTAATTATAATTTAAAACTAACTACCAAATTTTGGAAACTGCTTGAACAAAAAGGGAAATCTAGCATAAACTGTTATCTAATGACTGCTCAAGACAATAAATGCACAAACTATGACAGATTGTTTTTTTATGAGAATGGATAAATTTTAAGACTTAAAGCAAATATTCAAACTAAACCAATAGACCTAAACTTGAAAAATATACAAACTGAGAAGAGACTATATGAAGACAAAAGAACAAATTAAAATCACAGCGCATAACATAAGTGACTTCAACTCATTCAATACCAGAGGTCTTTTTTATAATTGTCTGACAGGGAGACTATTTTATTCAGCTTAGGAAGGTATCTAAGTCTAGGGTAAAGTCTGTTTTTAATTGGTCCCCATTATAAGTTTGAAATTTGGGTATACTTTACCCTATTCAGCTTAGGAAGGACCTCTAGCAAAAAATAAGGCTGCAATTTATCTCTACTAACCCCATTAACCACCAATAGTCAAACTATAGCCACAATACAAATCTAACTCACATCGCTGGTACTCAAAGGGTTAACGGACAAGAATAATGTACAATGATAGCCAAGTTACTGTACTGTCAAGATGTGTCAATCATGAAGGGGTTAAGCAAACTAAGATAAACAAACTCAACATAACGCTAAACATTCAGGAAACTAACATCCTATCCAAACAAAACTATTGATAAAACTAAAAACAAACTGACAAGCAAAGAAAAGGGAGCAACAACAGGAGGCATTTCAAAAGTAGAGAAAATACCAAAACTATTCAAGCAAACAAGATTATCAAATATATACCCATACACAAGCAAAACTTATTCCTTTTTTTCTATGTGAGTGAGGGAGACAAAAAGCAAAACTGCCTGTAGCGAGTGTCTTCCTCAGAGTTGAAAGAGTGACAGGGCCAAAATCAAGGGACGTTCGAACCAAAATGCCAGGGACGTTCGAACCAAAATGCCAGGACACCCGGGGCAATTCAAGTCATAAGAACAGGGAAATACTGATTTTGGGAGAGAGTTCCAATGATACAGCAAACCACTCAAATCAAGCCATACTGAAGAACATAAGTGTCTAACCAATATATAAAGTACCCAAGCAAAGAACAATACAATCAAAATATTCACAAGTATACACCAACCATAGAAATGCATAACAGTACACGACAAAGTACAGTGGCGCTAATAAGTCATGTCTCGGCACCAAGTATATTTTGATCAATAATTGGTATCAGCAATACCCAAGCTTCATTTCTTCATATCGAGTGATATATACAAACATGTTCCTACACTTACCCACCCTATTCAACATCTGACAGACATTAATACAGCACAGAGCGAGCCAAACGTAATGACACCTGGGACATGACTTATTAGCGCCACCGTACACGACAAAGTACAACAAAGCCAACAACTGTAGATAATAATAATAATAATAATAATAATAATAATAGGCTGGTACTGTATTGTACGAGCGCCAATTCTCAAAGATGATTCACGAGCGCTCGCATAACTTCAATGTTTCAGACAACAAATATATGTTTATAGTCATCAGTACAGTAACTCTATGATTCGCAGTATCATAAGCCTTCAGAAATAGGTGCGACTTCACTGGTTTAGAAGCATCAACACAAGTCAACTGCTTAAGTAACTGGAAGTTGATTTAATAGACGCAATTGATGCAACATGCATTATGGTCAACTAAGCAACCAAAAACAACGATTATGAATATACAGTACTTCCATTTCTTAAGGGGAGATTTCCACTTGAGGGATTTTTTTCTTGACCCCTTTCTCCATCATGGTTAGTCCCATTGCTTTTGATATTATAAAACGTTCGCCCCATTAGTTTACCGATTTTAAGAACTTTCACCCCATATTAACACCTTTCGTGCCATTCAGGTGTCGATTTTATCCTGGCGAGCGATAGCGAGCCTGTAATTTAAGAGGAACCGGCCTTTGGCCGGGAAATTTTTCTACCGACAAATGTACAAATTTATCTTGACAGGGGGTCTAGGGGGTGACATTTTTAGATTGCTGGAGTAGGAGGAAACAAACTAAAAACCTCCCCTTAAAGCAGTAGAGGCCGGGACCAGGCAGCCATACCACCACGGCAACAACCAACAGATTGTTGCTACATCATGGCAACACTTGACCTGAAAAGAAAAAACAATATATGTAACAACTTGCATTTTATTCCTAAAGTTAGTCGGTAGCCAATTTTAATATCATCCAAAACTGGGACGACACAATATAAAGACAAAAAACAACTAATCAAAGTCAATACAGTACAGGTTTGTGGAAACAAATATTTAGCAAAAAAACATGAAACATAATACACAAAACAGAAATTCCTCACTTAACCCCTTCACCGCCATAATTATTTTCATCGTATTCTGGATTTATGTATGTACACTCGGTCAAAAAAGTATCTGCACCCCTACGCTGATCATCAGGTGTGTACAACTCGATAGGGTTGGTACCTCTGCCTGCAACTATATCCGTGTGTCAGAGACGATCGGGGTCAAGTGAGGAATTTTGAAGCAGAGTGAATTTCGTTCACTAATTTATGAAGTGTAATCATTAAAAACATTAAATTCAGGCGACTAAATCAGGAATGGCTGTACATACTTTCGATAAACATAAAACACGCATAATAAATACTGGAAACGCTATTGTATATTCATTAAAAGTCGGCCAAACCTCTTGAATACTAACCTCTAGACCTAATCACTTTCTAAGGAGAACTCCCAAGAAAATATGACCTACCGTATGCAGCGTTGGGAACTTCTCACCGAGACGCTATGACATGGAGTTCATAGCGTCTCGGTGAGAAGTTCCCACCGCTGCATAGGTCAATTTTTCTTGGGAGATCTTCTTAGAACGTGATCAGGTCTAGAGGTTAGTATTCAAGAGGTTTGGCCTACTTTTCATTAATATACTATAGCGTTTCTAGTTCACATTTTCAGTACTGTGCCGTGCTTTAAACTTTACTGCGGCTACTAATAGACGATTTTAATCAGTTGAAAAAGGAACTCCACCAATTAACAAGCTTCAAACTACTTAAATATTTTTAGTATCACAGCTCCTTCTTAAACTTAAATAAATTGTCAAAATATAGATAGAATAAAATTATAGACATAGAGATTAAAGAAGAGGTTAACATGTCATAAAGGCCAAAGGTCTGACTATCATAGATGCGCTACACATACCACACGATGCACAGGGTATGCTGTCAGGATCACAACAGGGAACACTGTAGTACAAAATAAAATAAAATGAGAGAAGAAACGTCCGAGAAATGTGGCAACTGCAAAGAAGGCCACTGGGCATGCTTCCAAAATGTACGGAAAAATTCTAAGTCATATTAAAAACCCCGAGAACCAGCAAATAATGATACAACAGGAGGTGGAACATTATTTGCCGTTTCTCGGGGTTTTTAAGGAGATATTTCCACTTGAGGGATTTTTTTTCTTGACCTCTTTCTCCCTCATGGTTAGCCCCATTGCTTTTCATAGTATAAGACGTTCGCCCCATTAGTTTGGCGATTTTAACAACTTTCGTCCCATTTCTGTCAATTTTAAGAGTTTTTGTGCCATTTAGGTGTCGATTTTTTCCTAGCGAGCGATAGCGAGCCTGTAATTTAAGAGGAACCGGCCTTCGGCCGGGACATTTTTCTACCGAAAAATGTACAAATTTATCTTGAAAGGTGGTCTAGGGGCTGTAATGTTAAGCTTGATGGAAGTCTAGCGAACTAACTAAAAATCTCCCCTTAATACGACAGCGTTATTCCGTACATTTTGGAAGCATGCCCAGTGGCCTTCTTTGCAGTTGTCACATTTCTCGGAGGTTTCTTCTGCCATTTGGTGTTTTTATACTACAGTACAGTGTTCCCTGTTGTGATCCTGACAGCATACCCTGCATCATGTGGTATTTGTAGCACCATCTATGACTGTCGGACCTGTGGCCTTTATAACATCTTAACCCCTTCTGTACTCTCTATGTCTATAATAATATTCTATCTATATTTATATGATTTTTTGAAGTTTAAAAAGGATCTGTGATACTATAAATAGTTAGAGATACTATCAAGCTTATTAATTGCTGGAGGCCCATTTTGAACTGATTCAAATAGTCTATTGGTAGCTACAATAAAGTTCATAGCACGGCACCAGTAATGAAACGGTTTAACTAACACAATTCAGGCAACCAACTTTACTTCTAAACTCAATTAATGCAATCAACAAATACATGTGCCACTGGTCCTGGAGTGGCGGCGTCTACGCCGTGGGACCACCTCCCGGAACTGCCGACCATGGATGGCAGCCGACCCTCCCATCCGGGGACAAGATCACCGACAGTGGAGGACAGCAGGCTGCCGACCTTGGGGAGCAGCTTCCGGGAGCCAAACCGCCACAAGTATCCCCTGCCCCCGTCCTGGGGGCACGCGTCCTTGGAGCATCCTTGGAGCGGCTGCGATCGCGCCGGGCAATTCTCACACCTCTCACACCACACATACACACACAATACACAATTTTTCCTACACCGAGAAATGACTCTCCGGCTGTCATTTCTCGAACACTCCTTCTAGCCGGAGACATTGAGAGCAACCCAGGACCCACCTACAAATACACATGTCCAACTTGCTCAAAACCCATTACTTCGAGCCGCCAAACTAAGGGTTCAGTTCTCTGCAACTCATGCGGGAGCTGGACCCATTTCACCTGCACAACACTTGCCTCCATGAAATACTAAACAAACACCTGGACATGTTCCTCATGCCCCTCCCTCTCCCAGTCAAATCCCTCCCCTAAAGCCCGTCCACCTCTCCTCCCCAACCCACATAACCTTATCATACCATCCACTCCCTCTCCCTCTCCTAAAACCCATCCACCTCTCCTCCCCAACCCACATAATCTGCCCATAACATCCACTCCCACTCCTAAAACCCGTCCACCTCTCCTCCCCAACCCACCCAGCTCATCCACAACCCAACCTAATCCATTCCTACCCTCATCTCCTGCACCCCAATCCCCATCCCCACCCCCACCATCACCCCCTCCCCCTCCCCCACCCCCACCCCATCCTCGTGCAGCAGCACCCAACATACACCGCACACACAATATTAACATCCTTCAACTAAACATAGATGGCATCAACACAAAGAAACACGAACTCACACACTTCATCAAACAACACAACATACATATTGCAATCTTACAAGAAACAAAACTCCGTACAACACAAAAAACACCTACATTTCACAATTTCACCATCATACGACAAGACCGACAAGACCGGGCCGTTGGCGGTGGACTCATCACCCGGGTACACAAAGATATAATATATATAGACACCAGTGCACATACCAAATCCCTCCTCCCCCCAACCGATAACACAACAGAAATACAATCAATTAAAATACGCACTGGCAACAGCTCCAACATTACCATCATAAACACCTACATCCCTCCCCAAACATCCCCTACAGTACCAAATTATTACAGACCACAAAAACAACACATCACAAACACCCCACACATCATCCTGGGTGGTGATTTCAATGCAAAGACGTCGGCCTGGTTTGTTGACAACCCCGACACAGACAGAGGGCTGGTCCTACAACACCAAACAGACAACCTATATATCCTCAATAACATTCATCAGCATACCCATACTCCCCACCAAGCCCTCTACACCCCATCATCTCCTGATATCACCTTTTGCTCCCCCGAACTCGCCCCCACAACATCCTGGAGGGTGGTCAGAACCTTAGGCTCAGACCACCTCCCGATCATTATCACCACCAAAACAAGACTCACCCCAGCTAGGCACAGACACACTTACACTAACTATAAAAGAGCTAACTGGGAAGCTTTCACAAATGAGACAGAACAACACTTTGAAACCTTAAACAGTACACCCATCACTAACATCAACAATGCTGTACACACATTCAACACGATTATCCAAAACGCCGACAAGAAACACATTCCAAGTGGTAACATAAAAAAACACAACCCCAACTTCTCACCAGAAATTCAAAACCTCATCATACAACGCAACACACTGAAACACTCCCCAGCACACCACACAAAAGACATCAATCAACAAATTCAAGCACTCAACATCCACATTAACAACAAAATACAAGAACAACAAAAACTAAATTGGAATAACTTCCTACAAACACTCGATCACAAAACAAACCCCAAAAAACTCTACAAAACACTAAACAGCATCACACTTTCCAACAGCAACATAACACAATCACATGCTGCACTCACAACAACAGACTCTACTCCTTCACGTAAACAACAAGCAAACACTCTCATCAATCACTTCTCTCATGTCAGTCACCTAAAACCCCACAAAGACGACCGACGTGTCATCCGACGCAAAAGACAATTCCCCACAGACCCTGACTATACACCCTTCACCAACAACCAGACAAAGCATATCATCAACAATCTCAAGCTCTCACCCGCCTGTGGCCTAGACAACATAAGCAACATTCACCTCAGACACCTGGGACCACAAGGCATACAAGCACTCACTAACATATCAAACTACAGCTACTCACACAACACAATACCAGACATCTGGAAGCATGGTATCATCATCACATTCCCCAAACCTAACAAAGACCCCACGCTACCCTCCTCACACCGCCCTATCACACTCCTTTGCACCCCCTCCAAAGTCATAGAGCACCTTGTACTACAACTGATGACACCTGACTTACCCCTTCCTCCAACACAACACGGCTTCAGGCCATTGCACTCCACAAACACTCTTTTTACAGACCTTACACAAAGAGCTTTTGACGGCATCAACACAGCTAGACCACCACACAGATCAGTACTTGCCACACTTGACATTAGTAAAGCCTTCGATGCCATCCCCCGCCACAACCTAACAAACAAAATCTACAACACAAACATGCACAACAACACAAAAAGATGGCTGGCCAACTTCTTAGCAGGCAGATGTGCACACGTATCTTTTGCCGGTCAGTCATCTAGCATTAGAAATTTCCCAAACGGAATCCCGCAAGGATCCGTCCTGTCGCCTGCACTCTTCAATCTGTACATGCATGATATAAATACACCAAATTCACCCCAAATAACCATAGCCTCCTACGCAGACGACATAACACTCACAAGCACGCACCAAAACCCAGACACAGCAACAAGACTCCTTCAAGACTATCTCGACACATTACATGAATGGTGCACTACAAACAGACTCAATTTAGCCCCAGCTAAATCCACTGCAACCCTCCTCACAAGCTGGACAGAAGAACACGATTATGTCCCGGGACTCAACATAAACAACACACCCCTAACACACACACACACACACACACAAAATCCTAGGAGTAACATACGACACCCAAATGACATTCAAACAGCACACCACAAACACGAAAAAGAAACTGACACCCAGACTTAACGCCCTTAGATCACTTGCCCACACAAAATTTGGACACAACAAAGAAACCACCACCACAGTTTACAAACAATACATAAGATCAGTTATGGAATACGCAAGCCCGGCCTGGGCTTCTAACCTAGCTGAAACACATCATAAGACCTTACAGACTATTCAAAACAAAGCCCTTAAAATCATCACAGGATGCACAGCTACTACACCCACAGATCACCTACATCAAGAAACCAAAGTCCTAAAAGTCAAAGATCATCTAGACATGAGAGGCACTCAATTCCTGGCAGCAGCCTCCACGAATCAACACCACCCACTACACTACATGGCAACACACCCACAGACACCAAGAAATATCAAAACAACACCCAGCACACGCTATCACACACAAATACTGTCTTCTCTCCCTCCCTGCCCACCCCAAACCAACTTCCGGAAGCACATCCATACTCATATCACTCGCCGTTCTCCCGTTCTCCAGAAATCCATCCTTCTGAATCCTCCCTTCCTCGCGAGGACAGAGTCCACCTGGCCAGGCTGAGATGCGGACACCATCCAGCTCTTCTGAGCTATCAGAAGAGACTGGATGACTCCGTCGTCGACACCTGCCCGGGTTGTAACACAGCACCCCATACCATAAAACACATCATAGAAGACTGCATTTCACACAACCACTTACGCCAACAACACAATTTACACTATTTGAGAGCTCTGTGGGAAAGCCCGACCGTGGCCATGCTTCCTTAAGGACTCGGGGCTGTTCGGCCAGGCAGCTTAGGGAACAACAACAACAACATGTGGCACTCCTAGGACTCGAACCTAGGATGCTCACACCGAAATTTCGCGCATTTATGCATTACGCTCTCAAGACAGAAGTGAGAAATTCAACTTCCTAAGGCTGTATAAGTTAATTTTGGTTGCGAGGTTTGCTCGACTGTCGGCGTCCTCTAGAAGGCAACAGATATTAGAACATAGCTAAGCCGGCACTAGAGCCACCCTATCCTCTATCACCTATACAACCACTGAGGCATCCTATACAGCTAAACCCATACCAATCCGGCAATGTATTTTTCATTTGATTTCAGCTTAGACGATTTTGTGAAGCTTAGGAAATATATACAGTATGTGGTAGCTTAAGCGATTAATTGAGACCTTTTAAATCAAGTAATGCCACTTGAGAAAAAACTCATACAATCCACCCGGGATTCGAACCCTGGACCTTGCGATTAATTGAGAGTGTCTGTAACCTTTTAATGGGTAGACATCCTTACCAAGCTGCACAAAATCGTCTAATACCTTCCAGAATATCATGAAAAGTAAATCACCGGTACACAGAGGGTTAAATGAAGTGGTCCCTGTGAGCTAGCTAATACCTCGCAGTGGCAAGGGTGCACCCGTCGGGGTCGTATCCAATCTCACCGCTCTAGCCGTATCTCAAGGACCCTCGGAGGTTTCAAGGAGCCATCGTTGACATGGTCATCTGCCACGATTTCCCTTTCCACCAGTGCGAAAAGAATAAGAATAAGACACAGGGAGAGAGAAAGGGGTGGTGCAAAAAAGGCTTATCTCGTCGGAATAAATGGGTCTTCCACAACCTGATAAGTCAAGCCTCTACCCGCACAGGTCGTAGGGAAGGCCCAAATATCCCAGCCAGTCACCACTCGGTTAGTAACATATTATATAAATACCCGAAGGCAGGTTAGTCAATATACAGTATATAATAAAGTAAATAAAACATAAATGCTTATAATAATAATATAATATTTTCAACTGTAAAACTTGCAAACTACATTACATTAATGAAGTCAACGCACCAGGCGACAAAGGCCATATGGCACGAATTAGGTAAAGACGGGAAGGAAGTTAACTAAATATCATCGAGAACTCGAACATGATGAAGGAAGGACATAATACGGGAGATAGAAAACGAGGGAGATTCAGAAAGAAAATCTGCAAGACATGGCGGCCGGCGGAGGAAAGCCAGAAAAGGGAAGAAACGCGTGCGGGCAACGGAAAATAAGGGGCAATCGAGGAAAAGATGGGAGACAGAAAGCTGAACGGTACAGCGCGAGCAAAGAGTCGGAGGAGAACGGGACATTAAAAACGAATGGGTAAGTCTGGTGTGGCCAATGCGGAGACGGGCCAAAGCCGTCTCCCATCGGCGATTACGGTGGGAGGGATCAGACCACCCAGAAACGGACGGTTTGACAGAACGAAGTTTATTAACGGAGAGAGCGGACCACTGAGTCTGCCACCTCGACCAAAGAAACCTGGACAAGGCAGGGAAGAAATCAGAGGCCGGGACAGCAAGTGAGGAGCGGGTACCCCGCACGGCAGCAGAACGAGCAAGGCAATCAACCCGCTCATTACCGCAAACGCCAACGTGACTGGGAACCCAGCAAAAACGTACAAGCTTTTTGCGGACGGAAAGGCGGAAAAGCCATTCCTGAATGGAAAGAACTAAAGGGTGTAGAGCAGGGGAGGACTGTAAGAGAAGTAGAGCACTGAGAGAATCAGAGAACAAAGTAAAGGACGAGGAGGGGAAGGAACACATAAAACGGAGGGCAATAAAAATAGCATAAAGTTCAGCAGTTAATATACTGGCAACGGGAGGTAAAGAATATTGATACGAGCAAGTGGGAAAAAGGACGGCAAACCCCACGCCTACCGACGTCTTGGAGCCATCAGTAAACACAGGAGTGGTTGTAGCGTGAAGAGAGAGGTGATCTAAGAAACGAGACCGAAGAACGAGGGGAGAAGTAGAGGACTTGGAACAAGGGAGGATGGAAGGGCAAACCCAAGGACGAGGGAAAAGCCAGGGGGGAAAAGAGCAAAAGCGGAAAGGGAGGACGTTAGAAACAGGGAAAGAGCACGATGCGAGCAGCGAGAGCATGCGGACAGAAAACGGAGAACCAAGACGGGGGTGAGACGAAAAGTAGCAACGACCGAAGGGGGAAGGGAAAGATGTGAAGATGGGAATTGTTGAAGGCGAGCGTAAGAACGAAGGGACAGGAGAACCCGACGGCGATAAAGAGAAGGGAAACCAGACTCAGCATAGAGGCTTTCAACAGGAGAGGAACGAAAAGCACCAAGGGCAAGACGAAGACCAGAGTGATGAACAGAATCAAGAGCATGGAGAACAGAATCAGAGGCTGAAGAGTAAACTTGACAGCCATAATCCAACTTAGAGAGGACAAGAACCGTATGAAGCCGAAGAAGAAGCGCTCGATCAGCACCCCAAGTGAGGTGGGACAAGGACTGAAGAAGGCGGAGGCAGAGTAAGGCAGCAACCTTGAGAGAAGAAACATGAGCGGACCAATTAAGACGAGAATCAAAAGTAAGACCCCAAAAAGTAGTAGAGGAACGATAAGGGAGGGCAGTACCATAAAGAGTAAGAGGAGGATGAGGAATAGAATGGCAACGAGTAAAGGACATCGCGCAGGATTTGGAGGTGGAAAAACGGAACTCGTGGCGGGTTGCCCATGAAGAAACAGCCAGAATAGCGGATTGGATAAGAAGACGTAAAGCAGCAATATCTGAGTCGGCTGCGTAAATCGCAAAGTCGTCGACATACAAGGAAGACCGAACCCCGACAGGAAGAGAAGACACGATACCGTTGATAGCAATGAGAAAAAGGACGGTACTCAGGACACAACCCTGAGGGACACCTTCCAACTGAGGGTAAAGACGAGATAAGTGGGAAGCGACTCTGACACGAAAGGACCGAGAAGAAAGAAAATTCTGAATAAAGACGCCTAGATTACCGTAAATGCCACAAGAACGGAGCTGACGCAAAATGTGGTACTTCCAGGTAGAATCATAGGCTTTTTCGAGATCGAAAAAAACAGCAATGACAGTTTGACGACGAGCAAAAGCTGTCCTGATATAAGATTCCAAGCGAATGAGGGGGTCAAGCGTACTACGAGCACGTCTGAACCCGAACTGGGAAGAAGACAACAAATGGCGCGACTCAAGAATCCACATGAGACGAGCGTTAATCATACGTTCAAAGAGTTTACACAGGCAACTGGTAAGGACAATAGGGCGATAGTCCTGTGGGGAGAACCCAGACTTGCCAGGTTTAAGAAAAGGTATGGTCAGGGCAGTACTCCAAGAGGGAGGGAAAACACCAGAAGACCAAATCTTGTTATAGAGAGCTAACAAGAAGACCAGAGCTTGCGAAGAAAGATGTTTGAGCATGAGATAATGGATACCATCAGGACCCTCAGAAGTGTTCTTACAGGCACGGAGAGCGGTGCGTAACTCAGTTGAGGAAAAAGGAGCATTATAGGATTCGTCAGAGGAAAGACTAAAAGTAATTGGAGTACTTTCCGCAACGACTTTAAGCGAGTGAAACTCAGCAGAGAGGTGAGAACCACTGCTAACTGAGCTAAAGTACGAGCCCAATCGATCAGCAATTGTTTCGGAGTCTGCCACAGAAACACCATCAATGCGGAGGACTGGAGCACGGAAGGGAAGATGTTTACCAGAGATCTTACGAATACGTTTCCAAACCGAAGCGACAGGAGTGCGAGACGTAATAGAAGAAACATAGGACTCCCAACTCCGGCGTTTAGCGGCTTTGGTAGTACGACGGAAAAGAGCAGATGCACGGCGAAAGAGAAAAAATGACTCCTGAGAAGCAGGGGTGAGACGCTTACGGCGAAAACTTTTCCAAGCCGCCCGTTTAACCCGGAGGGCCCTGGAACACTCAGGAGACCACCAAGGGACGCATTTAGACGAGAAAGGGCGAGACGTCCGGGGAATGGATGGCAAAGCAGCACCGAAAACCAGATCCAGAAAAAACGAGAGCATGACACGGACCGATGAGAAAGGAGGAGGAAGCAAAGAAGGAACAGTAAGGGAAGCGAAAGAAGACCAGTCCGCCCGCTGGAAGCACCAACGAGGGGAGTTAGGAGTAGGAGCGTAGGTAGTCAGAGAAAGGAGAATGGGAAAATGGTCGGAATTGTGAGAATTCTCGAGAACTGACCAATGAAAATCAAGGGAAACTGAAGGGGAACACAGGGAAAGATCGATACAGGAAAACGTACGAGTCCGAGCATCAAAATGAGTAGGAGTACCAGAATTAAGGATAAAAAGATTACGGGCCGAGAGAAAAGGTTCAAGCCGACGACCCCGGGCCGAAATAACATTGTCACCCCACAAGGTGTGCCGACCATTAAAATCACCAAGGACTAAGAATGGAGTGGGCAACTTAGATAAAATCCCGGAGAATTCGGTAAAATCGATGGGAAGAGAAGGCGACAAATACACAGAAACCACTGTCAACCAGCGGTCAAGATAGACTCTAGCAAAGGTGCAAGGGAAATGAGTAGAAAAGGACAGCTCTTCAAAAGGGACAGAACGATGAATAAGAAGACAAGTATCATGGAGAGAGTGGGGAGAACTATAAAAAGAGTAATGAGGAAAGGGAACAGGAGAAGAGAAAAGACGAGTCTCCTGAAGACAAACGACCTTAGGGGAGTGAAGAGAAAGAAGAAAACTTAAGTCAATCCTTTGAGCATTAAGACTACGAAGATTCCACTGCAAAATGGACATAACTTAAAGAAAAAGAAAAAAGAAACTAAGAGGAGACTAAAGGACGAAAAAACAACGAAAACAGACAAAAGAAAACCATAAAAGGAGGCAAAAGCCACCGAAAATAAGAACGCACAGAAAAAGAGGAAGGACACACATAGAAGGAAAGAAATATACACAAATAACAATTAAGGTAAAACACACACACTTATGTACAACTAAGAAAAGGTGAATGAGGATAACGTGGAGAAGTAAAAGGAGGCAAAAGTCAACAAAAAAAGAAAGGGAAGAATACACACTTATGCACAACAATGAAAAGTCGGATGGGCGAACGGGGAGACAGATAAATACAAATAATGATAAAGGGAAAAAATACACACTTATGTACAACAATGAAGAGGTGGATGGGTTAACGGGGAGACAGAAGAGAAGGAGGCAGAGGGGAGGACCGAAAACCGGGGGGCATAGGGAGGCTTGACAGCGAAAGAGAAGAAGAAAGAGGAGGGCCAGAGTGAGAGGAGGGAAGGGCAGAGGACGAAAGAGAGACAGAAGGAAGAGAAGAAGGGTGGGAAGGGATAGAGACGGAAGAGGGGGGGACAGGGGAAGGAGGAGGCGGTTGAGGGGTAAGGGGCAGTGTAGAGGGGACGGGATGAATGTCAGCTGAAACGGTAAGAGGCGGGGGACGAGAAGAATCGAGAAAGGCTCGAATCTTGGGAATGGACTCAAAGGACATGTTTAAGACAGAGGGAGGGCGAAGGCAGGAAGAAGAAGAAAGAGATGGAGAGGAGGAGGAAGGAGGGGTGGAGGAAGGAGGCAATCTCTTTTTCTTCTTCTCACCGGGACTCGGACTCCGGACATTACGGTGGAAGTCCCTGCGTTTAGAAGAGGAGTGGGGAGAGGGAGAACGGGAGGTACGGGAAGGAATTTTGGAAATCCGTTTGGTAGAGACAGGAGACCGGAAGGAAAGGGAACCACGAGACGAGGGAGGAGGAGAACGAGAGGAAGGCTTGGGATGGGACCGCTGGCGGGTGGGGCGTTGAGCCAAACCAGAAGAAGAGGGGCAAGGGCGAGGAGAGGAAGTGGAAGGAGAGGAAACGGAAGTAGGAGTAGAAGAGTCAAGCACAGAGAAAGAGTTAGACAAAGGGATAGAAGACGAAGAGACAGTAATAGGAGGAGTGGAGACAGAAGAAACCGAAGGCGTAGAAGTAAGGGAAGAAGGGACAGAGAGCGGAACAGAGGAAGTAGAGGAAGAGGAGGACGAGGACAAGGGAAGCGGAAAGGAGGGAGTGGAAGAAGAGACGGGAGGGTGAGAGATAAGTGCAGAAATCGGACGAGGTGAGAAGCCCAGGCGAAGAGCTTCCTTACGGGCAGCAGAGTGAGTAAAGCCTTGTTTTGCTTTAAGAATTGTAACTTCAGATTCAAATTTGTAAACGGGGCAATCATGGGAATAGGCAGGATGGGAGGCTTTACAGTTGAGGCAGCAGGGGGTCGTAGACGGGCATTCATCAGCAATATGGCCAGGTCGCGCACAGTACGGACATGTAGGATAGTCGGGGTTGAGAGAGCGACAGTATTTCACGGGATGGCCAAAACGCCAGCAACCCCTGCACTGCTGAGGGCGGGGAAGGGATTCTAAGACGTCGATGCGAGTACCACCGACAATAACGTGAGAAGGGAGAATATTACCATCGAACGTTATTTTAGCGATATTAGAGGGATAGCGGCGATTGTGGCGAGGTTGGATGGTGTAACAGACAATATTAATTACAACATGGTCTTGAGCAACAACGGCCTTCCCAATAAGGTCGGCACAATCTTTGAAGTCCCGATCACCGAGTCGGATATAAGAAGGGATCAGGACAGTACCTGTGCACGAGTTCATTCTTTGGTCTTTAAAAGCAGGGATGGGAGTACCGTTGGGATCTGCAAAGGCCGCCATAGCAGCAGCCTGACTCTCGTTTTGCACTGTAACTAGACGGGAATAATCATGACGAGAGTGGAAAGTGACATCCTTGCCCACCCTCTGAAGGAGACTGAGGTGGAACAGAAGGTCATCTCCGGCAAGAGGGGCTGAGGCGGGGATAGAAAAGAATTTAACAAAATCGGCAGGGGCAAAGAGATCGGAGAGAGGAAGAATAGAAGAACGAGGGCGAGCAGAAGAAGAAACTGAAGTAGATGGAACCGAAGGCGAAGGAACTGAAGAAGAAGAAAAAGAAGGAGAATATGGTTCGAAAGTGACGATGTGAGATGAGGAAGCAATGGAGGAAGCAAGAGTGGCAGACGCAGTAGAAGGGATAGCAAACGACGGAAGAGAAGAGGGCGGAACTGGCGGAGCGGGGAGGGATATGGAAGAGGAAGCTGTAGAAGAAAGAACAGGCTGAACTAATGAAGAATCGGAAAGAGAGGTGACACACTCCACGTCTACCAAAGTCGAAGCCAAGGAAGGCGCCGGAGAGCGGTCAATGAGGAGAGAGTCAGAGGTTTGAGCTGGTACGGTACGAGTAGGTACGGACGCGTCTAGGGCGGAAGCCCCAGAGAGTTGAGAAAGGTCAGGTGGAGAGTCCGTGAGATCGCGAGGGACGGGGACAGGGTGCGCCTTAGCTTGGTCCGGGGTAGTGGGGTTGTATGGACGAACCATGATGACCCAAGTTGTTTTTACTATTCTAATTTCGGTTTGTCGGAAAACGAAAAAGGAAAGAAAAACTAACCAAGGGGAAGAAAAAGAAAGAAAAAGAAAAGAAAAACAGAAACAAAGCAAAAATAAAGAGCGTACCAGAAGAGCTAACAGAGCCCCCCGTCGCGAGGCAGGAAGCTCCGACCCCCACACCGACGGCACAAACAGGGGCAGGTCCTAGGGGGTTCATCCCCATACCCTACCCCCCTAGACAAGGGGGGATAGCACCACTACGTACAGAGAGGCCTAGCTTAGGCAAAACCGCTATACTGGGACTGAGGGCAAAATGAATTGCAAACATCCCCAATCTGTACGTAATGGAGGGCAGCCGGACAGAAGCCAGGAAACCCACCAGGAAGGTAGACCGGACCCCCGGAAACCGAGACCGGGCCTCACTGATGGGCGGTCCATGGAGCGACAGCACGGGCGACCGCGCCGCCGCCCCCGGTACCAACCCCCACGTGCAGTGAGCTAGCTGCCACTGCCCCTGTAAACGGGTAGGAGTCAGAACTCCCCACTCAGCGAGGGAAGGCGTCTAGAGCCTAGCCGACACAATTTAGTGAAAAAGGAGGAGGAAACCCTCCGCAAAGCGAGGTCAAAATCGGGAACCAGAAAAACGCCGTCACCGGAAGGTTCCGCTTATCCCAAAGACGACGGGGGGGGTACTTCGTCCACGACGCCGCTGTAATCCCTGCTCCGAAGAGTGGATGACAGCGACCCCGCTTCGAGCCCCGCCACCACGACAAGGTGGCCCCCCAACGGCAGGGAACTTGCAAACTAAACAAACCAAACCTTGCACAAAGACAATATAAGGGCAAAATAACTTAATTATCAAAATCGCTATGTGGAAAAAAAAAACTTAATAAAATGAAAACACAATCCACCACATAGGGTGTACATTACTATATGAGCAAGTTAATCTGTTTCCACGGGCTGTGCTATGGGCGTTAGTGCGTATGGTTGCTGATCGATAGGTCTTTACTTCGATCCCACACCGTGTCATTGATAGACGGGAAGAGCATGGCCAGCTCGGTCTAGGGATTCATGGTAAATATCCACTTAAGTCCGTGTAACAAGTAGGCCACCCCAAGCTATGGGGTATGTGCCTCAGAATATACATATACATACATAACAACTGTTACTCTAGTTATAATGTAAAGCATCACCTTTTGCTCCCCAGAACTCGCCCCCACAACATCCTGGAGGGTGGTCAGAACCTTAGGCTCTGACCACCTCCCAATCATTATCACCACCAAAACCAGACTCGCCCCAGCTAGCCACAAACACACATACACCAATTATAAAAGAGCTAACTGGGAAGCATTCACAAACGAGACAGAACAACACTTCACAACTCTAAACAATACACCCATCACGAACATCAACAATGCTGTACACATACTCAATAAAACTATCCAAAACGCTGACAAGAAACACATTCCAAGAGGTAACATAAAAAGACACAACCCCAACTTCACACCAGAAATTCAAAACCTCATCAGACAACGCGACATACTGAAACACTCCCCAGCACCCCACACACAAGACATCACACACCAAATCCAAGCACTAAACACCCAGACTAACAACAAAATACAAGCACAACAAAAACTAAATTGGAATAACTTCCTACAAACACTTGATCACAAAACAAACCCCAAAAAACTCTACAAAACACTAAACAGCATCACACTTTCCAACAGCAACACAACACAATCACATGCTGCAATCACAACAACAGACTCTACTCCATCATGTAAATCACAAGCAAACACTCTCATCAATCACTTCTCACATGTCAGCCACCTAAAACCTCACAAAGACGACCGACGTGTCATCCGACGTAAGAGACAATTCCCCACAGACCCTGACTATACACCCTTCACCAATCACCAGACAAAGCATATCATCAACAATCTCAAGCACTCACCCGCCTGTGGCCTAGACAACATAAGCAATACACACCTCAGACACCTGGGACCTCAAGGCATACAAGCACTCACTAACATATCAAACTACAGTTATTCACACAACACAATACCAGACATTTGGAAGCATGGTATCATCATCACATTTCCCAAACCCAACAAAGACCCCACGCTACCCTCCTCGCACCGCCCCATCACACTCCTTTGCACCCCCTCCAAAGTCATGGAACGCCTAGTATTACAACTAATTACACCCGACCTATCCCTAGCTCCAACACAACATGGCTTTAGACCACTGCACTCCACAAACACTCTTCTCACAGACCTTACACAAAGAGCTTTTGACGGCATCAACTCAGCTAGACCACCACACAGATCACTATTAGCCACATTCGACATTAGTAAAGCCTTCGATGCCATCCCCCGCCACAACCTAACAAACAAAATCTACAACACAAACATGCACAACACAAAAAGGTGGCTGGCCAACTTCCTAGCAGGCAGATGTGCACACGTATCTTTTGCCGGTCAGTCATCTAGAATCAGAAACTTTCCAAACGGAGTCCCACAAGGATCCGTCCTATTCAATCTGTACATGCACGATATAACTACACCCAATAAGCCTCAAATAAACTTAGCCTCCTATGCAGATGACATAACACACACATGCACCATGACCCAAACAGAGCAACAGATCTCCTTCAACCCTATCTCAACACACTACAAGGCTGGTGCACTACAAACAGACTTAATCTAGCTCCAGCCAAATCCACCGCAACCCTGCTCACAAGCTGGACAGGAGAACACGAATACATCCCTTAACTCACCATAAACAACACACCCCTAACACATACACACACACCCAAAATAATAGGAGTAACATATGACATTCAGATAGCACACCACAAATATTAAAAAGAAACTGACACCCAGACTTAACGCCCTCAGGTCACTTGCTCACACAAAATTTGGACACAACAAAGAAACCACCTCCACAGTATATAAACAATATATAAGATCAGTGATGGAATACGCAAGCCCAGCCTGGGCTTCTAACCTTGCTGAAACACATCATAAGACCTTACAGACTATTCAAAACAAAGCCCTAAAGATCATTACAGGCTGCACAGCTACTGCACCCACAGACATCACACAACAAATTCAAGCACTCAACACCCAAACTAGCAACAAAATACAAGAACAACAAAAATAAAATTGGAATAACTTCCTACAAACACTTGATCACAAAACAAACCCCAAAAAACTCTACAAAACACTAAACAGCATCACACTTTCCAACAGCAACACAACACAATCACATGCTGCAATCACAACAACAGACTCTACTCCTTCATGTAAACAACAAGCAAACACTCTCATCAATCACTTCTCACATGTCAGCCACCTAAAACCTCACAAAGACGACCGACGTGTCATCCGACGTAAGAGACAATTCCCCACAGACCCTGACTATACACCCTTCACCAATAACCAGACAAAGCATATCATCAACCATCTCAAGCACTCACCCGCCTGTGGCCTAGACAACATAAGCAACATACACCTCAGACACCTGGGACCACAAGGCATACAAGCACTCACTAACATATCAAACTACAGCTATTCACACAACACAATACCAGACATTTGGAAGCATGGTATCATCATCACATTCCCCAAACCCAACAAAGACCCCACGCTACCCTCCTCGCACTGCCCCATAACACTCCTTTGCTCCCCCTCCAAAGTCATGGAGCGCCTAGTATTACAACTAATTACACCTGACCTACCCCTAGCTCCAACACAACATGGCTTTAGGCCACTGCACTCCACAAACACTCTTCTCACAGACCTTACACAAAGAGCTTTCGACGGCATCAACTCAGCTAGACCACCACACAGATCACTATTAGCCACACTCGACATTAGTAAAGCCTTCGATGCCATCCCCCGCCACAACCTAACAAACAAAATCTACAACACAAACATGCACAACAACACAAAAAGATGGCTGGCCAACTTCCTAGCAGGCAGATGTGCACACGTATCTTTTGCCGGTCAGTCATCTAAAATCAGAAACTTTCCAAACGGAGTCCCACAAGGATCCGTCCTATCGCCCGCACTCTTCAATCTGTATATGCACGATATAACTACACCCAATACGCCCCTAATAAACTTAGCCTCCTATGCAGATGACATAACATTCACATGCACACACCATGACCCAAAAATAGCAACAGATCTCCTTCAACCCTATGTCAACACACTACATGGCAGGTGCACTACAAACAGACTTAATCTAGCCCCAGCCAAATCCACCGCAACCCTGCTCACAAGGTGGACAGAACACGAATACATCCCTCAACTCACCATAAACAACACACCCCTAACACATACACACACACCCAAAATCCTAGGAGTAACATATGATACTCATATGACATTCAAACAGCACACCACAAACATTAAAAAGAAACTGACACCCAGACTTAACGCCCTCAGGTCACTTGCTCACACAAAATTTGGACACAACAAAGAAACTACCACCACAGTATATAAACAATACATAAGATCAGTGATGGAGTACGCAAGCCCAGCCTGGGCTTCTAACCTAGCTGAAACACATCATAAGACCTTACAGACTATTCAAAACAAAGCCCTGAAGATCATTATAGGCTGCACAGCTACTGCACCCACAGATCACCTACATCAAGAAACCAAAATCCTCCAAGTCAAAGACCATCTGGACATGAGAGGCACTCAATTCCTGGCAGCAGCCTCCACGAACCAAGACCACCCACTAAACTACATGGCAACACACCCACAGACACCAAGAAATATCCAAAACAACACCCAGCACACGGTATCACACACAATTACTGTCCTCTCTCCCTCCCTGTCCACCCCAAACCAACTTCCAGAAGCACATCCATACTCACATCTCTCACCGATCCATCCACTCACTCACAGACAACACGCAGCTGCATGCACGACCTCCCGAAATCCATCCTTCCGAATCCTCCCTTCCTCGCGAGGACAGAGTCCACCTGGCCAGGCTGAGATGCGGACACCATCCAGCTCTCCTGAGCTATCAGAAGAGACTGGATGACTCCGTCGTCGACGCCTGCCCGGGATGTAACACAGCACCCCATACCATTAAACACAACATAGAAGACTGCATTTCACACAACCACTTACGCCAACAACACAATCTACACTCAATGAGAGCTCTGTGGGAAAGCCCAATCGTGGCCATGGCCTTCCTCAGGGACTCGGGGCTGTTCGGCCAGGCAGCTTAGGGAACAACAACAACAACAACAACAACTTGCAAAATAGACAAACAAAAACTTATACGAACACAGTAAAAAGACAAAACAACTAATCAAAACTTGCTATGTGAAAACAACGCTTAAGCAAAATAATAATTTATAAGTAAAAGAACACAATCAACCACATAGGGTGAACATTACTATATAACCAAGTTAATCCCTTTCCACTATATATCAAAACAAATTCTTTAAAATAACCGAGAAATCTTGATGAGAAGTTTGCAATTTACCGTCAGTTGAAAAGAAACAGATTATAGCATCGGTAACTACAATGAGAGCTTGGGGAACAACAACAACAACAACAACAACAACAACAATGAGAGTTACTGAAGCATTATCACAGTACAGCACTCTCATTGTAATTAAGGGGAGGTTTCCACTTGAGGGATTTTTTTTCGAACTTCCTTCTCCCTCATGTTTAGCCCCATTGCTTTTGAGATTTTAAGACGTTTGCCCCATTAGTTTGGCGATTTTAATAACTTTCGCCCCATTTCTGTCAATTTTATGACCTTTCGTGCCATTTAGGTGTCTATTTTTTCCTGGCGAGCGATAGCGAGCCTGTAACTTAAGAGGAATCGGCCTTTGGCCGGGACATTTTTCTACCGAAAAATGTACAAATTTATCTTGAAGGGGAGTATAGGGGGTGTTTTTCTAAGCTTGATGGAGGTCTAGGGAGGAAACTTAAAAAAATATATGAATAACTAAATTAATAGACCAAACAAACGGTCACTCTCCCCTTAAATAGATAAATTATACAGCAAACCCTATCATTTATGGGGTTACGTTAAAATGTAAACCTTGCAAACTAGCCTAAACAAACCAAAATTCGGACAAAGACAATATCAATTATTATGTTTTTGACACCAACCAACTTCACATCTAAACTCAATTAATGAAATCAACAAATACATGTGGCACTCCGGGGACTCGAACCCAGGATACTCGCATCATCGGCAAAAATAACTAATCAAAATCGCTATGTGCAAACAACGCTTACTAAAATTTAATTTATGAAATAAAAGAACACAATCTGAGACCAGCCAAAACCAAAACACAAACACATGAAACCCTATAATATGAGATGCGGACACCATCCAGCTCTCCTGAGCTATCAGAAGAGACTGGATGACTCCGTTGTCGACGCCTGCCCAGGATGTAACGCAGCACCCCATACCATTAAACACATCATAGAAGACTGCATTTCACACAACCACTTACGCCAACAACACAACCTACACTCAATGAGAGCTCTGTGGGAAAGCCCGATCGTGGCCATGGCCTTCCTCAGGGACTTGGGGCTGTTCGGCCAGGCAGCTTAGGGAACAACAACAACAACAACAACAAACCTATAATAATATCGTAAAAACCTATAATAATATCGTAAAAACCTATAATAATATCGTAAAAACCTATAATAATATCGTAAAAACCTATAATAATATCGTAAAAAAATATAATAATATCGTAAAAACCTATAATAATATCGTAAAAAAATATAATATCGTAAAAAAATATAATAATATCGTAAAAAAATATAATATCGTAAAAACCTATAATAATATCGTAAAAAAATATAATATCGTAAAAACCTATAATATCGTAAAAAACTATAATAATATCGTAAAAACCAAAACACAAACAAATAAAAACCCCAATAATATCGTAAAAATCTATAATAATATCATAAATCGGGGCATTGGATAATGAGGGAGACCTGTGCAAAATATACTGTACCGTCTGATACCATAATCTATACAGCCCACTCATAAGAATTCCTGGACTCATACGCTTTTCTTTATGCATTTATTATAATGTAAAACTTGCAAACAAAAATTAACCAAAACTGGGACGACGCAAGATAAATGCAAAAGAGTTATTTACAATGCTAAAAATCGCATTAAGGACCTGGTCCTCGAACAAGTGTGAGTTAAAAATGACAGTAGGGATATTATAGGTGAACAGTGTGTTACAAACGATAATGGGAAGATTGTGTATGCAGAAAATGAAATCAGAGAAGCATGGAAGGTACACTATGAACGACTGCTAAATGCAGAGTTTGAATGGGATAAGGAACAGCTTAGTATCGAAAAACCAATATCTGGACCCCCTCCTTTGATAGCACCAGCTGTAGTGAGCGACACAATCAATAAAATGAAGGATGGTAAAGCTCCAGGTTGCTCCGACATTGTCGCTGAGATGATAAAAGCCTCAGGGGAGACTGGTGTAAACTTAGTCACTGAGTTGATAAACACCATTATTAAAGATGAGAAAATCCCAGAGGATTGGCTCAAAAGTGTAATAGTAAATAATTATATACAAAGGAAAAGGGGATACGCTAGATACATGAAATTATAGGGGGCTGAAGATGCTTGACCAAATCATGAAGGTCTGTGAGAGAGTCTTTGAGGGTTTGATCAGGCAACGCATCTCTATTGATGATATGCAGTTTGGTTTTATGCCAGGTCGGGGTACACCCGATGCTATCTTCATAGTCAGGCAGATACAGGAAAGATACTTACTAAAAGGCAGGGATCTTTACTTTGTGTTTGTAAACCTGGAGAACGCCTTTGATAGGGTGCCTAGAGATGTTGTGCAGTGGGCTATGAGAAAACTTGGTGTGGAAGAGTGGCTGGTGCGTGTGATAATGAAGATGTATGAGGATTCGAGAAGTGCGGTGAGGGTGAAGGGTGTACTGAGTGATGAGTTCGCAGTCTGTGTTGGAGTCCATCAGGGTTCAGTGTTAAGCCCCCCCCCCCCCCTCTTTATTATGGTCTTGGAGGCACTGTCTAGAGTTTTTAGAGGCGGACTCCCGTTGGAACTGTTTTATGCAGACGATTTAGTCCTAATAGCTGACAGTATGCAAGATGCTGAGGCCAAATTCAGAGAGTGGAGAGAGGGCATGGTGAGCAAGGGTTTAAGAGTCAATATTAACAAAACCAAGGTTATGCATTGTAGATTGAGACGAGGCAATGTGGAAAAGAGCGGTGCATACCCATGTGCAGTGTGTGGAAAGGGAGTGGGCGTTAACTCAATTCAATGTAGCATCTGTCGATGTTGGGTACACCATGGGAGTAAGCGCTGTAGTAGAATAAAGGGACCCCTGCCGAAGGATAAGTCAGAAATAGAGAAATTTGAGTGCGTAGTGTGCAAAGGCGAGCTTGTGTTAAGTGATGATCCTGTGGCTGTGAATTTTGGAAATGAGTCTTTGGAGCTGGTGAACAAGTTTTGTTACCTAGGAGATCCCATCTCTGCCGGTGGTGGGGCCGAGGCTGCCACTGTTGCTAGTATTAGGTGTGACTGGGGGAAGTTCAGAGAACTGATGCCAATTCTAACTATGAAAAGAATGCCTCTCCCCCTGAAGGGAAAGGTGTATGCCTCATGTGTTAGAAGTGCAATGACGTATGCCTCAGAAACATGGGCCGTTAAAGTAGAGGATGTCAACAGAATGGAGCGTAATGAGATGAGAATGGTGAGATGGATGTGTGGGGCCAGGCTACAGGATAGAATAACAAATGTTGAGCTGGGGAGACGTTTAGGTATAAAGAGTATTAGCGAGGTGATGCATACAAGTAGACTGGGATGGTATGGACATGTGGAGAGAATGGATGAACAAAATTGGGTGAACAAATGCAGGTCTGTGATTGTGGAGGGAGCTGCACCAAGGGGTGGACCGAGGAAGACCTGGGATCGGACTATATGCGCCCATCTCAAATCCAAGAACTTGACAAGTGAAGCAGCCCTTAACAGGCTTGCCTGGAACGCCGCCATTAGGACAAGAGACTGAAACTGCACTTATGTGTGGAACACTCAGTCTTAAAATGTTATGTAAGTATGTATAAATAATCAAAATTGCAATGTGGAAATAGCGCTTAGTAAAATAACTACTGTACCTACTGTACATTGATTTTAGGATACAACTTGCTTCTCAATAAATAGTACTGTATATAGAGTTTTGAAGTTGATGTATAGAAAACTATATTCATAAAAATAAATCCAGAGATATACTTAGATAATTAGAAATACGTTAACTCCATGAATAAAACCCCAGTAAAAAACAAAAAAATAAATACAGAAATGAGGAATGGGCCTGAGCAAATAGATAAATAGAAATAGGGCTACACACTATGGCATCTGAGTGTACATACATACATACATACATACATGAAAATGTAAAACTTACAAATTAAACAAACCAAAACTTATACGAACACAATAAAAAGACAAAACAACTAATCAACATCGCTGTGGAAACAACGCTACAGTAAATATAATATACATATAATGCATAAATATATAAATATATAAATATATACTGTATATATATAATTAAGCTGCAACTCCAGGTTTGAGTAGTACAATTAGTGTTATTAATTATATTTGAATTGCTGTAAAACCGTTTGTAATTTATATCTTAACGACTGCATTAACAAAATGTTAAATTTTCTAAAACTGTTACTAAGAATCAATTGCTATAATCTATTTATTAATTTCACCACAACACCAAACACCTCCAATGAAATTAATGAAAGCATGATCCACCAGGATTCGAACCCTGGTTATCACACACAGATATTTAAACACCTTAACCATTATACCACCAAGACTGTATTTATTCATGACTATGAACAAATATCCTTTAGTTCAGTTTTCCTGCCATGCATATAATCTAGTACTGTACAGTCGCGCTAATAAGTGATGTCTCGGCACCAATTATGTTTTGATCAATAATTGGGATCGGCAATATCTAACCTTCATTTCTTCATATCGAGTGAAATATACAAACATGTTCCTACACTTACCTACCCTATTCAACATCTGACAGACATTAATATAGAACAGAGCGAGCCAAACGTAATGACAGCTGGGACATGACTTATTAGCGCTACCATACCCATCCTATTCAACATCTGACAGACATTAATACAGCACAGAGCAAGCAAAACGTAATGACAGCTGCGCCATGACTTATTAGCGCGACTGTACACATTCATGTAAGCAGTTGTACAATCCTGGACAGTAATAGCGGCACATCCATCTGAATATGTATGTCAATACATGCTTTATAATATCCCACAGAATTCAAAAATATGTTTAAGGGGGAAAGGTTCACTTGTTATAATTTGTTTTCGAATTATTCATAATGTTTCTAGTTTCCTCCCTAGACCTCCGTCAAACTTAAACAAACATCCATTAGATCCCCCTTGTAGATTAATTTGTAAATTTTTCGGTAGAAATATTTCCCGGCCCTTCTAAAATTACAGGCTCTCTATCGTTCGCCAGGTAAAAAATTAACATCTAAATAGCACTAAATGTCTTAATACTGACAAAGAAATGGTGCAAAAGGTCTTAAAATCGACAAACTAATGGGCAAACATCTTAACATCTGAAAACCAGACTCACCCCAGCTAGCCACAAACACACATACACCAATTATAAAAGAGCTAACTGGGAAGCATTCACAAATGAGACAGAACAACACTTCACAACTCTAAACAGTACACCCATCACTAACATCAACAATGCTGTACACATACTCAATAAAACTATCCAAAACGCTGACAAGAAACACATTCCAAGAGGTAACAGTAAAAGACAACCCCAACTTCACACCAGAAATTCAAAACCTCATCAGACAACGCGACATACTGAAACACTCCCCAGCACCCCACACACAAGACATCACACAACAAATTCAAGCACTCAACACCCAAACTAACAACAAAATAAAAGAACAACAAAAACTAAATTGGAATAACTTCCTACAAACACTTGATCACAAAACAAACCCCAAAAAACTATACAAAACACTAAACAGCATCACACTTTCCAACAGCAACACAACACAATCACATGCTGCAATCACAACAACAGACTCTACTCCTTCATGTAAACAACAAGCAAACACTCTCATCAATCACTTCTCACATGTCAGCCACCTAATACCTCACAAAGACGACCGACGTGTCATCCGACGTAAGAGACAATTCCCCACAGACCCTGACTATACACCCTTCACCAATCACCAGACAAAGCATATCATCAACAATCTCAAGCACTCACCCGCCTGTGGCCTAGACAACATAAGCATCATACACCTCAGACATCTGGGACCACAAGGCATACAAGCACTCACTAACATATCAAACTACAGCTATTCACACAACACAATACCAGACATTTGGAAGCATGGTATCATCATCACATTCCCCAAACCCAACAAAGACTCCACGCTACCCTCCTCGCACCGCCCCATCACACTCCTTTGCTCCCCCTCCAAAGTCATGGAACGCCTAGTATTACAACTAATTACACCTGACCTACCCCTAGCTCCAACACAACATGGCTTTAGGCCACTGCACTCCACAAACACTCTTCTCACAGACCTTACACAAAGAGCTTTTGACGGCATCAACTCAGCTAGACCACCACACAGATCACTATTAGCCACACTCGACATTAGTAAAGCCTTCGATGCCATCCCCCGCCACAACCTAACAAACAAAATCTACAACACAAACATGCACAACAACACAAAAAGGTGGCTGGCCAACTTCCTAGCAGGCAGATGTGCACACTTATCTTTTGCCGGTCAGTCATCTAAAATCAGAAACTTTCCAAACGGAGTCCCACAAGGATCCGTCCTATCGCCCGCACTCTTCAATCTGTACATGCACGATATAAATACACCTAATACGCCCCAAATAAACTTAGCCTCCTATGCAGATGACATAACACTCACATGCACACACCATGACCCAAAAAGAGCAACAGATCTCCTTCAACCCTATCTCAACACACTACATGGCTGGTGCACTACAAACAGACTTAATCTAGCCCCAGCCAAATCCACCGCAACCCTGCTCACAAGCTGGACAGGAGAACACGAATACATCCCTCAACTCACCATAAACAACACACCCCTAACACATACACACACACCCAAAATCCTAGGAGTAACATATGATACTCATATGACATTCAAACAGCACACCACAAACATTAAAAAGAAACTGACACCCAGACTTAACGCCCTCAGGTCACTTGCTCACACAAAATTTGGACACAACAAAGAAACTACCACCACAGTATATAAACAATACATAAGATCAGTGATGGCATACGCAAGCCCAGCCTGGGCTTCTAACCTAGCTGAAACACATCATAAGACCTTACAGACTATTCAAAACAAAGCCCTGAAGATCATTACAGGCTGCGCAGCTACTGCACCCACAGATCACCTACATAAAGAAACCAAAATCCTCAAAGTCAAAGACCATCTGGACATGAGAGGCACTCAATTCCTGGCAGCAGCCTCCACGAACCAAGACCACCCAACTAAACTACATGGCAACACACCCACAGACACCAAGAAATATCAAAACAACACCCAGCACACGGTATCACACACAATTATTGTCCTCTCTCCCTCCCTGCCCACCCCGAACCAACTTCCAGAAGCACATCCATACTCACATCTCTCACCGATCCATCCACTCACTCACAGACAACACGCAGCTGCATGCACGACCTCCCGAAATCCATCCTTCCGAATCCTCCCTTCCTCGCGAGGACAGAGTCCACCTGGCCAGGCTGAGATGCGGACACCATCCAGCTCTCCTGAGCTATCAGAAGAGACTGGATGACTCCGTTGTCGACGCCTGCCCGGGATGTAACACAGCACCCCATACCATTAAACACATCATAGAAGACTGCATATCACACAACCACTTACGCCAATAACACAATCTACACTCAATGAGAGCTCTGTGGGAAAGCCCGATCGTGGCCATGGCCTTCCTCAGGGACTCGGGGCTGTTTGGCCAGGCAGCTTAGGGAACAACAACAACAACATCTGAAAACCAAATAATTGTTATCAGCTTTGGAAGAACCACTGGGAATGAAAGGGCCAACATATACTGCATTTAAACTAATCCTCTGACAGGTCTTTACCAAGTTGAACAAATAGTCTCGAGGTAGCAAAAAAAAATAAAAAAATACACTAATATGGTGTAATTTAATTGAAATAATTAAGAGCTTCATTATGATAGTCATGCAATTAATGTTATTCTGGCGTAAGGGGGGTGACCTGTTTTTGGTTATTTCTGTCCTTTTCTCTCTTACTCTGGCTTGTATCCATTCGGCCCCATTCAGCCAACTATTTTAAGACGTTTATCCCCATCTAGGTGTCGATTTCTTCCTGGCGAGCGATAGCGAGCCAGTATTATATGAAGAAATCCGGCTTCGCCGGAGAAATTTTTCTATCGAAAAATGTACAAATTAAGCCTGCTGTCAAACAAAAATAAAAAATATGCTGGCTCGCTACCGCTCACCAGTAAAAAATTGACACCTGGATGGGGATAAACGTCTTAAAACAGTAGGCTGAATGGGGCCACATAGATACAAGCCAGAGAAAGATAGAAAAGGACAGGACAGAACAGAAACAGGTCACCGCCCTTAAGTTGTATATAGAAAAGATGCTGCCAGTTAGTCCTAGCAAAAATAGTTCGCCCCAAACCCTCAAATAGTGTAATTGGCCACTTGCGAGTGTTGGTCTATAAGGAAGTTGGAGCTGTGGCCATCAATATAAGGAAGTTGGAGCTGTGGCCATCAATATAAGGAAGTTGGAGCTGTGGCCATCAATATAAGGAAGTTGGAGCTGTGGCCATCAATATAAGGAAGTTGGAGCTGTGGCCATCAATATAAGGAAGTTGGAGCTGTGGCCATCAATATAAGGAAGTTGGAGCTGTGGCCATCAATATAAGGAAGTTGGAGCTGTGGCCATCAATATAAGGAAGTTGGAGCTGTGGCCATCATTATAAGGAAGTTGGAGCTGTGGCCATCAATATAAGGAAGTTGGAGCTGTGGCCATCAATATAAGGAAGTTGGAGCTGTGGCCATCAATATAAGGAAGTTGGAGCTGTGGCCATCAATATAAGGAAGTTGGAGCTGTGGCCATCATTATAAGGAAGTTGGAGCTGTGGCCATCAATATTTAATAGAATTACCCGCTGAAATACGGTCATAACACATATATAATCACACAGAACCAAATGTATCGAACTTTTTATCCATCAGAAACCCATATTATTATTATTATTGCATTTATCTGTAATATCAATGTTTACGGCTCCAACTTCCTTGTAGCCTGAAACTCGCAAGTGGTCCATTGTAAGTTATTCTAAATTTGTGCTAGAGTCTTCATGTGCTTCTAATAGCCTGTGACTAGTAAGATTTGTTTAAGGGGAGATTTCCACTTGAGGGATTTTTTTCTTGACTCCTTTCTCCCTTATGTTTAGCCCC
Source organism: Lithodes maja (assembly GCA_037953745.1). Lineage (NCBI taxonomy): Eukaryota > Metazoa > Arthropoda > Malacostraca > Decapoda > Lithodidae > Lithodes > Lithodes maja. The sequence continues at coordinate 4,223 of JBAKBP010017732.1, read as the reverse complement.
ATTGCTTTTCTAATTTTAATGGGGCGAACCCCCATTATTTTGACGATTTTAAGAACTTTCGACCCATTTCTGTAAATTTTAAGACCTTTCGTGCCATTTAGGTGTCGATTTTATCCTGGCGAGCGATAGCGAGCCTGTAATATAAGAGGAACCGGCTATCAGCCGGGACATTTTTCTACCGAAAAATGTACAAATTTATCTTGAAAGAGGGTCAAGGGGGTGAAATTTTAAGATTGCTGGAGGAGTAGAAAACAAACTAAAAACCTCCCCTTAAAATCATAAGTGTCGGCGAACCATTTATCTTTACTGTACCCTTGTTAACCCTTTCAAGCTCCAATACGCGTTTCTGTTCTGTTTTCTGGCTACTATTAGACGATTTTATTCAGATTAGTAACGGTATATGGAAGTCAAAGGGTTGATTGAGATAGTATTTACCCTTTTAATACCCACAGATACTTCCTAAGCTGCATAAAATCGTCTAATGATAGCCAAAATAAACTGCTAAAACGCGTCAGAGCTTCAAAGGGTTAATATTAATATGTAGTCACTTAAGGGGAGGTATTTAGTTTGTTCCCTAGACCTCCATCAAGCTAAAAATGAAACCCCCTTGAGTCCCTTTCAAGATAAATTTGTAAATTTTTCGGTAGAAAAATTTCCCGGCCAAAGGCCGGTTCCTCTTAAATTACAGGCTCGCTATCGCTCGCCAGGATAAAATTAACACCTGAATTGCACGAAAGGTCTTAATATGGGGTGAAAGTTCTTAAAATCGCTAAACTAATGGGGCAAACGTTTTATAATATCAAAAGCAATGGGGCTAAACATGAGGGAGAAAGGGGTCAAGAAACAAATCCCTCAAGTGGAGATCTCCCCTTAAGTCCTTAAGTAAATACAATAGGTGTTATAGAAGTTATGGAAAACACTGGAGACTAAGGACAATATAATGATTTGGATATACTATAGAACTACTTTCACTTGTATCAATGTGACCAATATAACACACTAAATGTTGGTTTACCCTGCTGAGATAGTTATAAATGCCACTGTAGATGAAGATTATCATAGACCGCCACTGTAGATGAAGATTATCATAGACCAGCTTAGAGTAAATTCGATATCGGTATAATGTGTCTAAAGTAACTCCAAATAACTCATTAAATGTTGGTTTACCCTGCTGAGATAGTTATAAATGCCACTGTAGATGAAGATCATCATAGACCAGCTTAGAGTAAATTCGATATCGGTATAATGTGTCCAAAGTAACTCCAAATAACCATCTTTATAAACTCTTGAATTCACGTAAAGTTCTTCGCAAATTTGTTCTTCAAAGAAGAAAAATATTATAGGCCTCTAGTGTAATAGGTAAAACAGGCTGCTCATATTGTCACTGTCTTAATTTCTCAATGACGAATACAAAACAAGCCATTATGACTACCAAATATTGACCAAGGTCAATCCGAAGGTTTGATACCTAATTATTAATATTATTTTTATTAATCTCACCACCACACCCCCAATGAAATTAATTAAAGTATATATGATCCACCGGGATTCGAACCCGGGTTATCACACACATATTTTTGCCACCTTAACCATTACACCACCAGGACGGTTAAAGGTTTATGCACACGCCTACGACTTATTATCCATTCTCGAATACTGGATATTAATCTAATCATGTTCATATTCCCAACCGCACTATGGTAGCCTACTGTTTAAGTGAGAGGAAAGAATATTCATGGGGCACAGATCATATAGACCGGCCTCTCGAAGAAATATCCCTAAACCTACTAATAATATTATTTTTATTAATCTCACCACCACACCCCCAATGAAATTAATTAAAGTATATATGATCCACCGGGATTCGAACCCGGGTTATCACACACATATTTTTGCCACCTTAACCATTACACCACCAGGACGGTTAAAGGTTTATGCACACGCCTACGACTTATTATCCATTCTCGAATACTGGATATTAATCTAATCATGTTCATATTCCCAACCGCACTATGGTAGCCTACTGTTTAAGTGAGAGGAAAGAATATTCATGGGGCACAGATCATATACAGTAGACCGGCCTCTCGAAGAAATATCCCTAAACCTACTAATAATATTATTTTTATTAATCTCACCACTTAGGTGGCCTATTGTAAGCTTCTAGATGGCCTTGATAAACACTTATGCCTCGTTTTAAGCGGTTATCCCCCCATGATTTGAACAAAATATTTGCAAATATCACTCCATAATATTATGGCCAAGGACTTTGATTTAATATATTAGTTGTTGAATTACTTAATGTCAACCCTACACCCATAGACTAGTGATAGTCAAAAGCGTTAATTGTTTGTATTGTAAAATGGATTATTTATTCATGACTAAAGCCTGATTACACATTTCCTTTTTGTACAACCTATATGCCTTTAGCATTATAAAGTTGTTTAGGATTATCACAGTTATACTACTTTTTATAAGGCCTACCTATATAGGGTTAGTATTGATGACCGATACTAAAGCCTGATAAAACAAATTCTACAGCTGGCATTTTGTTTGTAGCGTGATAAGTTTTCAGTAATCACATTCTTGCTATGAGAAAGTGTTGCATAATTATGATAACAGATTAGATTTAAACCCTAACCATTATTCTCCAGTGTTTTCAAACTTCTGAATTATTATAGAATATATTATCAATAATCTCTTTAAAAATATGATTTGCAGTTTACAGTACCTTGGTAAAATTCACAATTGTACGACCTAATATAAATTAGATATCTCATTGGTTATTAAATATTTTCAATGTAATTTGCAGTTAAATTTTTGTCTTAGCTTAAATAATTCCAGTAATTCAGATCAGATTCTATACTCTAAATGTAAAATGTTAATTATAAATTGATGCAGGTGATTTGGAGTATATCAAGGAGTGAATGAAGGGTGGCCTACTTTGTTAGGCACACAGTTTTCTACCTTATTCTATTTCTTTCCTTTTCTTGGGGTCCTCTTGTTCCCCTTGACTTATTAATGAAGTTAGGTAGCTTGACCGACTGACCTGTTTTTCCCCATACAACAATATAGTTTTGCTCACCGAATCGTCGCTTTTGTTTGCTGCAATGGTGCCTCTGAGACTGGTAATGTTGCCATCTCTCGCTCCACTGATGTCGCTCTCCTTCAGCCACGTCGTCCCCGTTTTTGTCGTTTTCCCCTCAGTCAAGCAATGGTCGTTGTTGATGCATTTATGATTGTCGCTTTCCCTCAGTCAAGCAATGATCGTCGTTGATGCATTTATGTTTGTCGTCGCAGCCTCTGATGTCCCTGTTGGTCAATAATTCCGCTGTTAACCTTGATAAAACAGCAGTTGCATTGCTTTTGTCTGTTAATCATGCTTGATCATCGTTTTAATCGCGACCCACAAATACACAGTACCCATACTGTGTATGGGTACTTATTTATACTATACAATCACCCACCAACAACACATAAGTACCTAGAAACTAGAGGATTGGGTTCTAGTCATGTGGTGATGGGCTGGTCTATCAGAGTGAGAACTGAGCGATCTCTGCCATACCCATAGCTTACTCTGACTGTTCCTTTTACTTATATATCTTCTAGATCTCAAGTGACGGCGTCTTTTCCGTGGATTGACCTCCCTACTGCCAACCTAAAAGTTGGCAGATTGGGAGCCAAAGCATCACATTTTTCCCTTGCCCCTCAACTTTCCCTTCATAATTGCTGAGGGGCACAGGGCTTTGGGTGAAGCTTTGGTTTCCCGGGCGTTTCCGCGCCCTCCTCGGCTCCCTGCCTTAGAGTGGCTTCGGTCACCCGGGCTTTGTTAGTGGTAGGCAGGGAGGGTTTTGTGGGGGCGCTCGTTTATGGCCTTGGCCTTGCTCGGGACCTTGGGGCTGTTCGGCCAGGCAGCCTGGGGAACAACAACAACAACAACCTAGAAACTCATGAATACCAATCATTTCTTACTCAAAATATATTCTGATCTACTAACTCATACTAGATCACTATAAGCTTCTACTGAACACCCATCAAACTTGTACACAATACCTCTCAACTTCTATTCCATATATCGATCAACTCTTCAGTATAGCTCTCAACATATCATTGGTCTCCTAGCCTTATAAGTGGCGTACGCTCAGAAGGCTAGTATAAAATCTCGCATGATCATCTTCAATATACCCAGCTAATCATGGTAAATACTCATACGTTCACGTTGGACC
>JBAKBP010017731.1:0-48310 GCA_037953745.1 Lithodes maja | reverse complement strand
CCCTATACTTCTTCTCAAAACGATTAAAAAATTCTGTGACTTCAGTTTCACTAAATACCGGCACCAATTTGACTAATTGGGCCAAGGACTGTTCTCTTACTTGGCCCTCACGGCCCATCCGAGTCCCTGTTGACTCTGCACGAGTCTTATCTACATCCAATTTAGCACAATATTTCTCAGAGTCGTACCTAAGCTCAGCCTCATGCCTCCTAACCTCAATCTCATGCCTCCTCGTCTCATCCTCCTGCCTCCTGGTCTCATTCTCCTGCTTCCTAGCCTCAATCTTAGCAAGCTCAAGTCTAAATACCATCTCTGGAGACAGGCAGGAAGAGGGAGCTGCCACTACTGAAGGAGGGGGGGCAAAAACTGGGGAACCACCACGTGCACCACCCGAGGGCACTCCAATCTGCCAATTCTCATCCCTCTGTGGGAGAGTGCTAACCTCCGGTAACTGAGTGGACGGCACTGTGGGAGTTGAGTGAGAGGGGATCTGGGGAGGAACCCCCCCAAACGCCCTCTCCTCCGAAACCCCATGTTGCCCACGCAACACCCAGGAAATCAGCTCCCCCTTGGACATCCCTGCTACATTGGAAATGCCCAAAACCTTGGCTATCAGGTGCAAGCCACAAACATCCACCCCAGTCAGCCTCTCCTCCGTCATGTGGTACCGCTTACTCACAAAAACTCTAGCATCCTCCTCACTGGTTACTAACGGCACACCTTCAAATGACATCTCTCGCTCATCGTCAGTGCTAATGCACGACATACTGAAGTCCACAAAAAAATTCTCGAGACAAAAGTGTTAAACTTCCTATGCAAGCACTAATTACTAAATTAACTGGAGTCTCTTAAATGCTTTACTAATTGCCATACAAAAAAAATATTCTTCAATATGCACGCTAAAATACAAACAAACAAATGTTGTACAACTCTGCAAAAATTTATACTGTTCACAAAATCCTAAGCAAGGTTGCCATTTGTTACGAACTGGCACTCGGGTACACAAGGGCTCTCAATCAGGACTCGAATACGGCTCGCTGCCACAACGGAAACACACGATCCCAACCCCTGAGTACTGCCAGCCGAACAAAAAACACCAATACCCTCCAGAGTTCAATCTGCTATAACGGGATATACAAGAACTCGGTACTAGTGTTCAACAACAGACTAATAAAGAGACAGGAATTATCTAGTCTGGTCAACAATCAAACAATGAAGTAAAAAACAACAACACCAAAGAATAGTGTTGGCCGAAGCCGAAGTAATCCACCCTTGACTATGAACTTAAGAAGTCCTCCACCCTCTACTTCGGATCGGCACTATTACGTTACGTTAATTAATAGTCCTTAAGCATCGAGCAAGGAATCTTCTGAAAAAAGTTAGATGCATCTCGGATGCTCGTAAGAAGTACGTATCGGATTTTGAACAGTAATTCAATAAGCAAAAACACTGGCAATTAAATACTATTAAAGGTTTAAATTGGCATAAGAATAATTAAAAGAATATGCAATAGTAAATGGCAAACATTAAAAAGAAGTACTCCGCAAATGCAACGGCAATAGCCTACTCGGATTGTGCTCGTGGGCCACTAATCACTAAAGTAGCCACACTTGCAACACATGAAATCAATAGTGCATAAACAATATCATACATAAGGAAAGCTTCAATACTATTCTGTATCTACTAATCGAGTAAAGTCTAGCTGGGGTACTGTGGGCAAAAGGTAGCAGTGACTGAGCAAAAACGGCTTGTAGCCTAGCGAAGTCCTCACGACTGTTTAAAGTATTACGTTAAAACTAACAAGTGCACTTTGAGAAATCCAGATCCCTTGTTTCTGGTTTTCTCCCGGCTCCTTGACAAAGTAAAAACAAACTGTTAATAAAATACAGTGTGGTTAGGCTCTTGCCCTCACGCACTGTAAATTATTAACTCAACACAGTCAGCCGCGAAGACAACCTAGGCTTCACTGAACCGAAACGAGTATGCAGGTTTATCACTTAACCACTGCATCAAACAACAACTCGTAACACAGAAAAGCCTTACCCCAGTCTAGCATTACCTAGACCAGCAGAAAACAGGAATAATAATAATAACACACAGGGAAATGCATATACAAGTGCAACAAACATAAATCAATCCTATTCTAAGTCAACCCTTCCAAAATAGGCTGTCTAATAGGCAAGTATCTCGTGAGAACTCAAGCGATAATACGTTGGCTGACTAGCTCTGCACCAACGGGACCATGGAAGTTAAACAGGCAGGGAAAAGAGGAGATAAGAATGTAAGGTAGTAGAGAAAGTTCCCATCAGTCAGAAGAATATATATAGTTAGCAAGGGAAATGAGAAGTCGCTCTGCCTAATGAGTTCTGATGAAAAAATGGCTAGACTTCCCTTTTTATACCCGGCCCTCTAGTGAGCCCAACGTGAACTACTAAGGACCGCCCACTGACAACCATTACGTAATTTCTCTCTCTCCTCTGGGATAGACAAAGGCTCCCCTAGCACTGAGGGGGGGGGGGGGGGGGGTGCTAGTGAGTTAGGCCCACCTCCCGCCTGGTGCACTCACTGACCCCCAACTGTGGCTGTTTCTCTTCCCATCATTACAAATAAGTTTTAGACACAATACTTATAACTAATGATATAAAATAGAACTCGTTGACTCAGATGAAAACAAAATACATATTCATAATACTTATAGTACAATGGCTCACATGAACTAAGTTAGGAAACTCTACATAGACTACAGCCAAAGTTCCTGCCCTGACGATCCTAGCGAGAGTGGGGCATGACTAGGCGTTCTGTACAGCATGCTCACACGTGGACATGCGTCACAGGCTCAGTAAACAATCTGGCACTACCATGTTCCCTAAGAATTTTCAAACCCCCATATGACCCCCTAGGAGGTGTCTAAACAGGGAATGGAGTTGTTCGTACCACCTGAGTAGGCAAAGATCTATACCCATGCAAAAGCTGAACAAGCCAGTTCAATTATTTGCCTAAGACGAATTGGCATGTCTTGTAGAAGGGTGACCGCTCTCAACCCTCCAACTATCGTCCAATTGTTCTTATTTCATGCATCTTTTAAGTTTTTGAAACTATTCTTCATTCACCATGTGTTAATCATTTGTCTTCCCATAAACTACTTTCAGTTTGCCAGTATGTTTACTTAAAGGCTTCTGTACTGGTGATCTCCTTTCTTATGTTACTAACTCTTGGTCATCGTCCTTTTGGGACTTCGGTGAGACATGATATATTGAAAGCCTTCAATAGAGTCTGGCATAATTCTCTAATTTTTAAACTATCCTCCTTCGGCTACTATCCCTGTGTCTGTGCCTCCAACTGTTTTTTTTTTTTTTTCTTTTTTCTTTTTTTTTGTATGTGAATAAGTGAGACAAAAGGCATAACTGCCTGCAAGCGAGTGCCTCCCCCAGTTTTGAAAGAGTGACAGGGCCAAATTCAAGGGACGTTCGAGCTAAAATGCATGGACACACAGTGTTTGAAGCAATTTAAATCATAGGAAGAGTGAAAGACTGATTCTGGGAGAGAGTTCCAGAGCTCAGCAGTTGAATAGAAGAAAGTGAGAATAGCATTTCACTCTTGGGTTGGAGAGTTGCACAGAGTAGGGGTGGGATTGTGTTGCAAGGCGGGTACTACGTACCCTATGTAGAGGAGATGGTATACACTGGGAAGGCTCCGAGGAAGAGAGGGAGAGATTGCAGAGAGTTAGTGAGTGAACGGGAGTTAATGATACGAAAGGCTTTCCTTTTTACTTTGTCTATGAGTGTGGTGTGAGAGGATCCTCCCCACACATGTGAACAATACTCAATATAAGGATGTACTGTGCCCCTGTACAGAGTAAGAAGCTGTGCAGGTGTAAAGAACCCCTTGAGGCGATTGAGCACACCCAGCTTCTGGGAGGCTGCCTTAGCGAGACTGGTAATATGGTCCTTCCAAGTGAGAGCAGAAGAAAAAAAGACACCGAGAACATTGAGAGAAGATGAAAGGTTGATTTTTGTATTGTTGCAGAATAAGGGATAGTCCTCTGGAGGTTCCTGACGGGTAGTAAGATGGATAAATTGAATCTTGGAAGCATTAAATGCAACAAGGTTTGCTCTACCCCAATTGGAAATAATTGCTAGATCAGAAGATAAGTGTTTTAATGATTCATTACGTTTGCTTTTGAGGGACTGCTGGCTGGGGCGATCTGGAAAACTAATTGAGTGGTGTAAGGTAGAATTGTCTGCATATGAATGGATGGGACTGGATGTACAGTTGAGAAGATCATTTATGAAAATTAGAAAGAGAATAGGAGATAGGACAGAACCCTGAGGAACACCGGTGTTGATAGGATGAGGAAGTGAGCGATGGCCATCCACAACCGCAGCTATGGAACGGCCGGAAAGGAAATTAGAGACAAAGGCACAGATGAAGGGACAGAAACCGAAGGAGGGCAGTTTGGAAACTAAAGATTTGTGCCAGACTCTAACGAAGTCCTTCGATATGTCTAGTTCAACAGAAAATGTCTCACCGAAGTTCCGAAAGTTGGATGACCAAGAGTTAGTAAGATATGAAAGAAGATCACCAGTAGAGCGACCCTTAAGGAAGCCATACTGGCGATCAGAGAGCAGATTATGAGAAGAGAAATGCTTAAGAAATTTGGAAGCAAGAATAGTTACAAAAACTTTAGAGATACAAGAGATGAGAGCAATTGGACAATAGTTGGAGGTTTGAGAGCGGTCATCCACTTTAGGACAGGTTGAATGAGAGCAAACTTCCAGCAAGAAGGGAAGACGTTAGAGGAGAAACAGAGACGAAAGAGTTTGCCTAGGCAGGGGTTCAGCACGGAAGCACAGTTTTTAAGTACAACAGGAGGAACATCGTCCGGACCGTACGCCTTCTTAGTATTAAGCCCAGAGAGGGTAGAAAGTATATCTTTAGAAGAGATTAGCATATTAGGCATAAGTAGGAGAGAGGGGGGTGGAGATGGAGGAATAGCACCGGAATCATCCAATTGCTCTCATTTCTTGTATCCCTAAAGATTTTGAAATTATTCTTACCTCAAAATGTCTTAAGCATATATTTTCCCATTACCTACTCTCAGACCGCCAGTATGGCTTCCTTAACCCGGTAAGCGCGCAATAGGGTGTGTGACCAACGTAGTTATATACGAATGAATTACCCAATATTCTGACAGAATTTGTTATATCTATCATATAAACCATAATTTTTTTTTCATGAGCACATATTTTACTAACATGATGAACATAATATTATGAACCTTCAAGAGTGATAAAATAAGTGGGGAAAGCATTTGGGTGGCTAAAAGAGACGATATTTCCAACCCGCTTGTATTCTCAGGCGGGAGGCGGGTGAGATACTCTCGTTGCATAGGATCTCTAAATGACGCGTTGTTGTGTACGAAACTGCGGGAGAATAATTCCCGCAAAAAATAACCGATAAATGATGATCATAAGAGGGAAAATAGGTGATAATTGAGGACGGGGAAAGGGGGGGGGGGAAAGGAGAGGAAATTGGGGGGGGGGGGAAACATATGGATGAGTGTTAGGATGTACTAGAGAGGAATTATCTCACCCAATGATATATTCCTTTGTTTTGAGAGCCCCTGGGCTTTTTTTTTATTTTTTTTTTCATGACCTTGCTTCCGTGAGGCCTATTGCATTCTCTATACAGATACTTCTTTGAGAGCGGTCTTTGTACTTCCGTGAGTTCTATCGCACTTCTCGGGTTAAGGGCCACTCTACTGGTGATCTCCTACTTATCTTACTAACTCTTGGTCATCCTCCATTTGGGACTTGATATTTTTTTTATTTTCGACTTAGCTATCACCCCTGGTGGCCTATTTCTGCGTGCTTAGAAATGTATACTTTTGTGTATACTTCAGTGTATTTATATGTTATTTTTGTTTTTGGTTCGGCTATCACCACTGGTGGCCTATCTCTGCGTATTTCAAATGTTTTGTTTTAGGTTTGGCAATCACCCCTGGTGGCCTATTTATGCATATTTCAATGTTTTGTTTCGGTTAGGCTATCACCCCTGGTAGCCTAATTCTACGTACTTAAATTATATTTATTTATTTTTTCAATTAGTCTATCACCCCTGGTGGCCTTTTTCTGCGTATTTCAACATTTTTGTTTTGGGTTTGGCTATCATTCGTATTTCAATTTTGGTTTTGTTCACTTAGTCTATCACCCCTGGTAGCCTATTTCTGCGTATTTCAATTTTTTTGTTTCGGTAAGCTATCACCCCTGGTGGCCTATTTCTTTGTATATCAGATTTTTTGTTTTTGGTTAGGCTATCACCCCTGCTAGCCTATTTCTGTATATTTCAACATATTAGTTTTGCGTTAGGCTATCACCCCTGGTGGCCTATTTAAGTTAGTGAGGCGACCTGAAGTGAGTGAAGTGTATTTAAAGTGAGTGAAGTGTTTTAAAGTGAGTGAAGTGATTTGAAGTGAATAACAGTCACCATGGCTCGCACCTGTACGAGCTGTGCCAGTAGGTTTGGTGCTACCATGTTCGCCGCTGCTGACCTTCAAATCTGCCGATTCTGCCAGCTCCGAGAATATTGCCAGCTCCATGAAGATTTGTCAGCAAAACTGGAAGAAGCACACAACAAGATCAACACCCTTACCATGAAGGTTGAATCTCTCCAGGAATTCATAGCATCCAACGTAGGAGTGTCAACAACTGCCGAAATCAGGACTTCGACACCAACTTCCAACAGCCCGACACTTGCAGCACTGATCCCAGTGGAACCATCGGTTGTGGAAGAACCGTCTAACAACTCGGCTCAAGAGGAATTAACTCGCACCGCCAACCACAGCATACACTACCCACATTGGATCCAATGACGTGCAGCAGACCCGATCAGAGGACATTATGCTCAAGTACCGGAAGCTGATAAATTCTTATAAGGAAAAGTTATGCAGGATCTTTATATCAGGAATTGACCCCAGGATTGGTGTAGACAGCCGGTTCTTCAACATAGCTACCAGCATTAATCGTTGGCTTGCTAACCTGTGCAAGGAAGAGGACATCGGATTTGTCAATACCTGGGATGCCTTCTACCACGAAGATCATCTGTTTTCGAAGGACGGAGTACATCTGAACCAGATGGGAGCAGCAAGGTTTGGCTGCTTGCTAAACGACGCAGTAAAGGATTTTTTGGAAAAGAAACAGAGTCAACCGAAGACCGCCAGGGATGATTAAACGAGGACAGTGAGGACTGAGGACAGCCATGAATGCAACTGTAGATCCAACCAGAACCAAAAATGTGATTAACCAGAGAAAGGCACCAGGACTCTTAACCTAAGAAGTGCGCATGGGGGTAATTAGAAACGTCCGCCTGTGCTGACGTATTTGAGCTGTTTCCATCACTAAAATATTCATTTTACCATAAATAGCATTAATACTTATCCATACGCACCTATTATGGGTTGATTATAAAGGTATTAACCTGAAACAATAAAACGAGTGAAAACAGCGTTTGGATGGTCAAAATCGGAGATACAGGCCGCGAGTTATATAATGTATGGGTGAGGCAACCTGCTTTCCCGCCAATTTCCCCCAAGGCCACTGAGACACAGTCGATCGATACTCTCTCTCTCTCTCTTGCACTCGCTTGCTAACAGAGATGACAATGCCCTGCTTGCAACTCGCTAATGTTAGCACGAAAATATACCTCAGAATAAGGGAATACCAGGGAAAATAGGTGATAACTGAAGGAGGGGAGGAAAGTGGGGAAGGAGGGAAGGTAGAGGAGTGATATTTTGCATGGCCCAGGGGCAAAAAAACAAAACAAAACAAAATTGATGTTTAAATTTTTTTTTTTCTCTGACTCTTAAGAGTCTTTCCGCAGTCCGCTGGGGGAACTCTTAAGAGTCTTCCCGCAGTTCCCGGGTTAATAGATTTTACTGGGTGAAGTTGCCGGTACTCTTAAGAGTCAAGACATAAATTTTTTTTTTTTTTAAAACACCCCACTGGCACTCAAAAAACAAAGCAATATGTGATTAAGTGAGATAATTCCCCTTCATACCTCCTATCACTCCTCCACATATGTCCCCCCCCCCTTCCCACCTCTTCAATTATCAGGTATTTTCCCCATTATTCCCGATATTTATTGAGCATTTTCGTTCGAAGACGGCTGGGAGAGAGAGGGGAGGATGGGGGAGTATTTCTTCAATTCTCTAACCAGTCTCAGACCTCCCCTAGTCTCTCAGTACCATGTGAGACACAATAGAGGGAAGGTGAGTTTCTCTCGCCTGTCTGGGTCAGATTACGACCATGGGGCTAAAATATATGATTTTCACCAGCCAATTGCTGTTACCACTTGTTTTATTGCTTTACAATGTTCATATGTTCATATTACAAGTAAAATAGGCGCATATGGATAAATAATTATGATTATATGGTAAATATGACAATTTTCGTCAGGAATGAAACTAAATACTTTTGCATGGTGGGACGTTTCAAATACCATAGCTTCTCCTTTAAAAGGTTTGTTATTGTTGTTGCTGTTCCCCAGACTGCCTGGCCAAACAGCCCCAAGGCCCCGAACAAGGGCAAGGCCATAACTGAGCCCCCCCCCCCCACACAGAACCCTCCCTGTTTACCACAATAAAGCCTAGGTGACCGAAGCCACTCCATGGCGGGGACCTGAGGAGGGTGCGGAAACACCCGTGAAACCAAAGCCCCACCCAAGGCTCTGTGCCCCTCAGCAATTATGAAGAGAAATTTGAGGCACAAAGGAAAAATGTGACACTTTGGCTACCAATCTGCCAACCTCTAGGTTGGCAGATTGGGAGGTCAATCCACGGAAGAGGCGCCGTCACTTGAGATCTAGAAAATATTTAAGTAAAAGGAACAGTCAGAGTAAACTATGGGTATAGCAGAGATCGCTCAGCTCTTACACTGATAGACCAGCCCATCACCACATAACTAGAACCCAATCCTCTCAGCATCAGCTAGGAAAGGCCCTAGAAAGCTGCCTATGGCGGGGGGATAGCTCCCCTGTTTCAACCCCTTTCAGGGTTGGGCACCCGCCTTTAAAAGGTTAAACAGCGCTCTGTGAGTTCTAAAGCCACAACTTTAACTCCCAACTTTAACTCCCAACCTGCGGGGGGGGGGGGGGGGGGTATAATGGTAACGCCTGGCGGGCATATTTACCTAAAATGAGCAACATCCCATGCTCTTTTTCATGCATAAGCAAGAGCCACAGCATAATACAAATACATCCGTGAAAGAGAGAAAAACGAGCTTTCCAATGACATCTGAATCATCTTGTACGGCAACGGGTTCTCTTGCAACGATCGTGCAACTGGAAGTAAAAATACCCTAAAATGAGGTATTTTCCCCGGATTTATCCTTATTTTGAGAGATACAGAGGTTGAGGATCAGTACAGTAGGTCTCAGTGCGGGCTCCACCGCTGCCAGGAGCGGAGCGCTCCCGCCTGTTGTCCTTGTAATGCTCGCTCTCTCTCTCATCGTTCATAATGGCCCTATAAAGGCACAAGTCATATGATGGGCACCGCAGGGGTGGCCAATATGACGGTCATTGTCGGCGGAGGGTTAATGGTTTTCTATGCAAACGCTCTGAGCATACGCAATACATTTTCAGATTTAGAGGAACTAGTGTTTACAGAAAATTATGACGTAATTGGCATAACAGAATCTTGGCTCAATACAGAAGACGAAGACTCTTTAGCAGAGTATTCACTTCCCGGGTATGTAATGTTTGAGAAAAGATGAATTAATAGAAATGGAGGTGGCATTTATTTTTTATCAAAGAATGTCTTAACCCGATCCTCTTGTCAAAACCACAAATTGTGAACGTCGACACATCCTTTGTGCTAATAAATAATAATAATGGTACAACAACAATACTTGCATTAATATACAGACCTCCAGCTCAATCAGTGCAAACTGGCCGAGAAATTTACGAACAAAATTTAATTGAAGATGTAAGTAACTCACAAAATTTTAATTTACCTGTGACCAAGTGTACCGATACTCTTACTTCACACTCCGGACATGCCTTGTATGCGAACTTGCAAGAGAATTCGCTCTATCAATTTGTTCGATCGCCACCCCGTGGTAATAACGTTCTTGACATTGTACTTGTAACAAAAGAAGAATTAATAGAGAATTTCAATGTTGGTGATGAATTCAGTAATAGTGATCATCGTACGATCACTTTCCATTGAAAATTTAATATCAACGAACTCAATACCAGCAAAGAGAAGGTCCCAAACTTCAAGAGAGCAAACTTCCTTAAACTTAAAGCAATACTTAAGGAAATCTACTATGATTAACAAAATAATATGGTCTAAACCTATCATGGAGATTTTTATCCTCCACTTGCTCGAATGCAGTACATGAGTGTATATCATTAACAAGACGAAGATCAGTAGATAATAATAGGCCTAAGCGGTGGAATAAAGACATTGCGGATTGTCTGCTTGCTAAAAAGAATGCTCATGATATATTACAAATCTCTGATACCCATGAAAATAAAGTGATGTTTGTAGATATACAACGCAAAGCCAAAAACTTGAACAAACAAAGTAAAAATACACTAGAATTACATGTTGCAAATCAAAGTAAGACAAACCCGAAATAATGTTATAGTTACATCAGGAAGAAGATAGTAGTGACTACAATGATTGGACCGATTAGACCGTTAGTCGATGAGAAAGGAGATTACACTAAAGTTGAAGCAAAAATTAGTAATGCTCTCAACACGTTCTTTGCATCAGTTTTAACAACAGAAGACCTTAGTAATATCCCTAAAGCTTCGCTGGTTCAAATAGATCATTCAAACGTTCTAAGCAGTATCAGCATTACAGAGAGAGAGGTTTCGAAATGTTTACATAAACTCAAGGTAAATAAATCGCCAGGACCTGATACAATCTCACCTAGAGTTATAAAGCAAGCTAATTATGAGCTCTCCAACCCATTGACATGGCTCTTCAATAAATTCTTACAGTCTGGGACTATGCCTGATCAGTGGAAGCTCGCCAACGTAACACCGATATAAAAAGAAAGGAGCGAGGTACGTGGAGAGTAAGAGGGTGGTGAGTAGTGAAGGAAAGTAAGAGAAGAGTAGATGAGGAATTTGGAAGGAATCTGAGTGTAAAATGGAGGGAGTGTAAGAAACTGTTCTGGAAAGAAGTCAAGAAAGTTAGGGAAGGTAGCAAGGGAAACAGTAAGGGTGTGAAAGATAAGAATGGGAGAATGCTAGCCGAGAAGCAAGAGAGAGTCGAAAGATGGAGGGCGTACTTCAATGAGTTGCTAAATGTAAGGAATGAAGAGCCAGCAAACATAGCTGGATATGGTATGGGAGGGAGAAGAAGTAGTGGAGGAGGAGGTGGGGATCAGGAGGTCAGAAGTGTGGGAAGCCATGAAAAGAGTGAAGTTGGGGAAAGCACCAGGAACAGATGGAGTGTGTGAGGAAATGTTGAGGTATGGTGGTGAGATAGTGATCGAATGGGTATGGAAAATGTGCAAACTATCATGGGAGAAGGGAAGTGCACCCGATGACTGGAAGACTGGCATAATAGTCCCCCTATATAAGGGCAAAGGGGAAAGAGGAGTGTGTGGTAACCACCGAGGAATATGTCTTCTAAGCGTAGTAGTGAAGGTATACAGTAGGGTAGTGATTGAGAGAGTGAGAGTGAGAACGGAGAAATGGATAGGCGACGAGCAGGGAGGTTTTAGGAAGGGAAGAGGATGTGTAGATCAGATTTTTACCCTGAATTGTGTTGTGGAGAAATATCTGGAGAAGACAAATGGTGTATGTTGCCTTTATGGACTTGGAGAAGGCCTATGACAGAGTGGATAGAGAAGGTTTGTGGAAAGTACTTAGAATATACAGAGTAGATGGCAAGTTGCTGAAAGCAGTGAAGAGCATGTATGAGGGTGTAAAGGCGGCAGTATGTGTGGAGAGTGAGCGGAGCGAGTTCTTTGACCTGTATGTTGGTTTGAAACAGGGGTGTGTGGTGTTCCCGTGGTTGTTTACTGTATATATGGATGGAGTCATGAAAGAAATACTATCAAGAGCAGTGGATGTTGGTGTATCGCTGAAAAGGGAGGGAATTGAGTGGAAGCTACCTATACTACTGTTTGCGGATGATACAGTACTGATGAGTGATAATGAATGGGAGTTGCAGGGTCTGGTAAATGAGTTTGGAACAGTGTGCGAAAAACGGAATTTAAAGGTAAATGCGGGGAAGAGCAAGGTTATGGTCTTCGAAAGGGGTGAAGTACAAAGGAGTACAAAGGAAATCAAGCAACAACAGATCTGGTGACCCTTCTAGGTTGCTTGTCCTCCAAAACACTGAGGATCAAGTGTCCAAACAGTGGTTTAGAGTGGGTAAGGGAACATTGGAAAGGGAATTACTGCCCTGGAACTAATGTCCGTGGCAGGATTAGGAAGTTAGTAGAGGACAGATGGGTTAGTAACTGAGGGGGGGATAAAATAAAGTTATTTCATTTACAAACGCAGTCAGTCGCGGGTTTGATGAGAGGTATTTGTCTAGGCGGAGTTTAAATGAATCAACGGTGTTGCAGTCTATAACGTTTCGGGGAAGCCCATTCCACAAGTTGACAACTCGATTGAAGAAGAAATTCTTAGATTCGTGCGAGTTAAAAGATTTACCAATAATTTTGCAACCGTTTCCCCGCGTGTAATTACAGTAGATTGGTCGATAGTGAAATACTTACTACAGTTCATATTGTCGATGCCTTTGATGTGTTACGAACTGGCACTCGGGTACACAAGGGCTCTCAATCAGGACTCGAATACCGCTCGCTGCCACAACGGAAACACATGATCCCAACCCCTGAGTACTGCCAGCCGAACAAAAAACACCAATACCCTCCAGAGTTCAATCTGCTATAACGGGGTATACAAGAACTCGGTACTAGTGTTCAACAACAGACTAATAAAGAGACAGGAATTATCTAGTCTGGTCAACAATCAAACAAAGAAGTAAGAAACAACAACACCAAAGAATAGTGTTGGCCGAAGCCGAAGTAATCCACCCTTGACTAAGAACTTAAGAAGTCCTCCACCCTCTACTTCGGATCGGCACTATTACGTTACGTTAATTAATAGTCCTTAAGCATCGAGCAAGGAATCTTCTGAAAAAAGTTAGATGCTTCTCGGATGCTAGTAAGAAGTACGTATCGGATTTTGAACAGTAATTCAATAAGCAAAAACACTTGCAATTAAATACTATTAAAGGTTTAAATTGGCATAAGAATAATTAAAAGAATATGCAATAGTAAATGGCAAACATTAAAAAGAAGTACTCCGCAAATGCAAGGGCAATAGCCTACTCGGATTGTGCTCGTGGGCCACTAATCACTAAAGTAGCCAAGCTTGCAACACATGAAATCAATAGTGCATAAACAATATCATACATAAGGAAAGCTTCAATACTATTCTGTATCTACTAATCGAGTAAAGTCTAGCTGGGGTACTGTGGGCAAAAGGTAGCAGTGACTGAGCAAAAATGGCTCGTAGCCTAGCGAAGTCCTCACAACTGTTTAAAGTATTACGTTAAAACTAACAAGTGCACTTTGAGAAATCCAGATCCCTTGTATCTGGTTTTCTCCCGGCTCCTTGACAAAGTAAAAACAAACTGTTAATAAAATACAGGGTGGTTAGGCTCTTGCCCTCACGCACTGTAAATTATTAACTCAACACAGTCAGCCGCGAAGACAACCTAGGCTTCACTGAACCGAAACGAATATGCAGGTTTATCGCTTAACCACTGCATCAAACAACAACTCGTAACACAGAAAAGCCTTACCCCAGTCTAGCATTACCTAGACTAGCAGAAAACAGGAATAATAATAATAACACACAGGGAAATGCATATACAAGTGCAACAAACATAAATCAATCCTATTCTAAGTTAACCCTTCCAAAATAGGCTATCTAATAGGCAAGTATCTCGTGAGAACTCAAGCGATAATACGTTGGCTGACTAGCTCTGCACCAATGGGACCATGGAAGTTAAACATGCAGGGAAAAGAGGAGATAAGAATGTAAGGTAGTAGAGAAAGTTCACATCAGTCAGAAGAATATATATAGTTAGCAAGGGAAATGAGAAGTCGCTCTGTCTAATGAGTTCTGATGAAAAAATGGCTAGACTTCCCTTTTTATACCCGGCCCTCTAGTGAGCCCAAGGTGAACTACTAAGGACCGCCCACTGACAACCATTACGTAATTTCTCTCTCTCCTCTGGGATAGACAAAGGCTCCCCTAGCACTGAGGGGAGGGGGGGGGGGGGAGTGCTAGTGAGTTAGGCCCACCTCCCGCCTGGCGCACCCACTGACCCCCAACGGTGGCTGTTTCTCTTCCCATCATTACAAATAAGTTTTACACACAATACTTATAACTAATGATATAAAATAGAACTCGTTGACTCAGATGAAAACAAAATACATATTCATAATACTTATAGTACAACGGCTCACATGAACTAAGTTAGGGAACTCTACATAGACTACAGCCAAAGTTCCTGCCCTGACGATCCTAGCGAGAGTGGGGCATGACTAGGCGTTCTGTACAGCATGCTCACACTGGACATGCGTCACACCTCCCCCAAGATTTTACTTGCTCAACCCTGAGCTAAAATCTGACAAACACAGAACCCCATCAAGCCCCTCACACCCAGCGACCGCATGGCACTAAAACAAAGCTGAGTTTATCACCAAAACACATCTTATTATTAAAAAAAAATCACATGTTATAACTCCTCCCAACAATAGCAAAAAGACACAATATCATGCTCCCAGAGCGAGCTTACAGCAGCTCAGCCGCTTGATAGTTCGTGGACTACTCAAACTCTATAGGCTATGACAAACTTATACGATTACCTATATCAAAAGAAAGAGTTTTTATATGATTTTTATATTTTAATATGTTTTTCCCGGCTGCACTATAAGGGCAGCCTATTTTCCTCCACTCAAACCCACACACCTGTGATAGCCTACAACTGATCATCCACCCTTGATAAACAATCCGCGATCACATTGTCACATCCAGCAATATGACGGATGTCCAGGTTATACTCCTGCAACATCAAAGACCACCTGGTCAGTCTCATATTGCGATTGTGAAATTGATTCAGGAATCTCAAAGGGTGATGATCAGTGTAGATAACCACGACTGGGCCATAGGCTGGAACATACACCTCGAAGTGCCTGAGCGACAGCACAATCGCCAGTAATTCCTTTTCTATTGTAGAATAGTTCTTTTGTGCAGCATTGAACTTCTTAGAAAAGAAACTTACTGGGTGTTCCACACCTTCATTGTCTGTCTGTAGCAAGACGGCACCAGCCCCTACACCACTAGCATCTGTTGCCAGCTGAAAAGGCCTGTTAAAGTCTGGGGCCCTGAGTATCGGGTGAGTACATAGCAAATGTTTCACCAAAGTGAAAGCCTTTTCACACTCAGGTGCCCACAAAAACTTTTTGTCTTTAGATAACAAATCTGTGAGAGGTGCCAACACCGTTGAGTAACCTTTTATGAAGCGTCTGTAGTAGCCTATCATACCCAAGAATCTCATAATCTGCTTCTTGGTTGTTGGGTGCGGAAATTTATTGATAGCCTGTACCTTGTTCTGAGGAGGGCACACCTGTCCCCTTCCCACTACAAACCCAAGGTACTGCACAGTGGCTTTTACGAAGTCACACTTTGCCAAATTTACTACCAGACCTGCTTCACTAAGTTTCCGGAACAAGGTCTCAAGGTGCTCACAATGGCTCTCAAAGTCGTCATCATAAATGATTACATCGTCCAAATATACGGTGCAATTTGGAATGTCCTTTACAATTTCATTCATCAGGTTCTGAAACGTTGCTGGTGCATTCTTAAGTCCGTAAGGCATAACATTGCACCGGTAGGTACTCCCGTCCACAACAAAACCACATACCTCTTTAGCACGCTCGGACAAAGGTACTTGCCAGTAACCTTTTACTAAATCTACTTTAGACAAAAAACGAGCATTACCAATTTTGTCAACACTATCATCAACCCGAGGAAGAGGATATGGGTTAGTTGGAGTCAAACCGTTTAACCTACGGAAATCAATACAAAAGCGTACCTTGCCATCTGGCTTAGGCTGCAGTGTTACGGGGGAACTCCACTTAACTGTGCCTTTCTCCATCAACCCTCTACCGAGCATATACTCCAACTCATCCCTCAGAGCTGGTAGTTTTATGGGGGGCATACGGTACGGGATTGACTTAAAGGGTAGATGGTCCCCCACGTCAACATCATGCATAGCCTGAGTAGTGAGGCCTGGGTGTTCAGCAAATACAGTGGGGTATGAACCGAACAACTGACGGATAGCATCAAACTGCGGCTCAGGCAAATGAGCTATAGCCTCGTCAGCCCTAAGGCTCGAGTTCCCCGCCCACTGATCCGCTGAAACATGTTGATCCCAGCTATCCTCCTCTGAAGCTTGACTGTCCCCCTCTCCTTCTCCACCACGGCCGCAACAAGCCAACACAGGGACAGTGAGAGGCTCAGAGGGGCGCCTCACATACTCTTTAATAAGGTTCACGTGACATAACTGGTTCTTTTTCCTCCTGTCTGGAGTGGCAACAAGGTAATCTAAGTCTGAAATTTGTTCTACAATTTGATAAGGTCCAGTGTACTTCGCAGAGAGGGGGTTACCAACCAAAGGCAACAAAATTAATACCTCTTGTCCTACAGTGAACTTCCGGAGCCTCACTTTGCGATCATACCTGTCCTTCATCAAAGCTTGTGATTCTGTCAAATTTCTACCTGCCATCTCCAGACTCTTAACCCTTATTTAGCGGGCTAGGCGGTTTATTTATATGTACCGCCCAGCGGGGTGTTTTTAGCCAAAATAGGGCTGTTTACGTGATCATTTTCATGCCTAAATAAGACCCAGAACGTAAAACAAGTATCTATCCCTGAAAGGGCATAAACAGAGCTTTCGAATGACACCATAAGATCCTTTTATGATGGCTAGTTTTCTTGCAACAACCGTGCAACGCGAGTGCAAAAAGCATGTAATTAGGCACTTTCCCCATACAATTCCGTATATAGCGAGTGAGAGAGGGAGGGAGGAGGTGGGATTCGTGTCAGTAGGTTCGCCGCGGTGGTCTGGAGCAGTCATACGCTCGCTACTCTCCTGCCACCACTTGTCTCTCTCTCTCAGCAACATTACGTGCTGAAATTGCCACAGGACCTATGTCGCGCACCGCCACATAGTCCAGATTTATTTAACTCGACTTATGTTGCGCCCCGACACTTAGGGGTTAAGCATGCGCTCACGGCTTTCAAGCACATACTTTAATAATGGACAAGGCTGCACAGTCCCCTCCCAAATTTCTTTCAGCATGTTAAGGGGGCCCCTGACACCGTGTCCAAAAATCAGCTCGTTTGGACTAAATCCCAGGCTCTCACCAGGTACCTCCCGAGCAGCAAACAGCACATAAGGCAATCCAAGATCCCAATCCATACCGTTGTCAGCACAATAACACCTGAGCATGCTTTTAAGTGTAGCATGCCACCGCTCAAGCACCCCTTGATATCCTGCCAGTGGTATGTCATGCGCCAACCTCAGTAGGCTATCCCTGCATTCCCGAGGCACCACCAACTGGTCCACTACTCCGGACCCCTTTTGCCAACTATGTTTAGGGTCTTGAAAACGCCTATAGAGGATGCCTTCTAATTAAAAAAATCTCCTGGCTGTGGATCGCCCTCCTCGTCGAGCTCTACAGCTCCATTAGCACACGTTTGGAGCTCAGGGTCCTCTAGTTGCAACCGACGTATATCTGAGAGTGCCAAGCGATCTAACTGCTCCCGGAGCAATGCATGACCTTCCCCGATACTGGGCTGCTCCCTCTGTCTCTATCGATGTACATAACGTTGCTATCGTGGAGACTCGTCATGCCCAGCCTCGTCACTCTCGATGACAGGCCCAGGGGCTACTCCAGAATTAAGTAATGGTGCTAATACTGAATCACCCAGGAGAGCCGCCGAGTCAAAACTCTTAAAACCAACTCCAGCTTTAGCCTCCTCCTGTTGATCGTTCCTCCGCTGGTCTGAAGACGGAGGACTAGGCTGTGACACTTTAGCTGCCCGAGCTCGGGTGACAACACACGCCATGTGTTGTGTCTGGCACCGCTCGACCCACTCTTGCTCTTCCCTACTCACGTCGGCCGGCCTCTCGGCAACGCCTAAGGGTAGAACCTAAGAAGCGGGCATTGCAAAGTCGTTGCCGAGAAGAAGGTCGACGCCCTCCACTGGCAGTTTCTCCACAATCCCGACATCCAATTCACGTGCCACACCATCCACCTCCAACTCCAACCGCACCAGCGGGTATGACCGAGTTGCATTAATACCCTGCACCACTACCACCCGACCCGCGTTTATAGGGTAGCCAGTCAAGTTTTTCATCAGAGTCTGGGAAGCACCTGTATCACGCAAGACCTCTACTCCATGCTTGCGCCCTGCCCACATCACGCAATCCCGCCCTCTATGGTCGCAAAAAACATCCTGAGCAGGGTTCGAGCCTCCCAGGTGCTTCTGCATTGGCTGTGCCTCAGCCTCTGACGAACTGCCCCGGGCAAACTCAGATGACTTCGGAGACACACCAATGTTGCAGGCCAAAGACACAGCTGCTGTAGTTGGTTTGCTAGGACAGACTGTTGCAAAGTGCCCCTTTTTATGACAATGATAACACTCCAACTCCCCTTTGGGCTTCCCTTGGTACTGGGAAGGGCCCGGCCCCTTCTTAAATGGGACGTTGCTAGTATTGTGGTCAGTCTTGGTATCATGGCTCTTGTACTTGTTTGCATAAGGTATATCACTAACTCGGGGGGGGTGGGGCGTCACGCCCCTTGTTACCTGCCTCACTACGCTGGGCAGACCCGCACCCACGAATTAGTGATAGCCGGAGGTCAGCCATCTCAGCTGCCTCCTGTAGAGTTTTTGGGTTCTTTTCTTTAATAGTTAAAGTCTTTTCTGCACCAGTACACTTATAAAACTGTTCGAGCAGAAACAGCTCAGTCAACTGTTCTGCCGTCTCAGGTTTCTCAGAACGTGTCCAGTTTTTAAGTGCATCTTTTAAGTCCCGGGCATGTTCAAGAAAGGTTGCCTCCCTAGTCTTTGTAACACCCCGAAACTTCAATCGATATGTTTCCGGTTGCAACTCGTATGCCCGTAGGACAGCTCTCTTCAATTCTGGGTAGTCAATGCAAGACTCTAAAGGCAGTGCATCATAAGCCTTCAGACCCTTACCCGTAAGTCTTGAGGAGACTAGAGCTGCCCACTTCTCTTCAGGCCAATTATGCTCCCTACACTTCTTCTCAAAACGATTAAAAAACTCTGTGACTTCAGTTTCACTAAATACCGGCACCAATTTGACAAATTGGGCCAAGGACTGTTCTCTTACTTGGCCCTCACGGCCTATCCGAGTCCCTGTCGACTCTGCACGAGTCTTATCTAAATCTAATTTAGCACAATATTTCTCTGAGTCGTACCTAAGCTCAGCCTCATGCCTCCTGGTCTCATCCTCTTGCCTCCTGGTCTCATCCTCTTGCCTCCTAACCTCAATCTCATGCCTCCTAGTCTCATTCTCCTGCTTCCTAGCCTCAATCTCGTGCTTCCTAGCCTCAATCTTAGCAAGCTCAAGTCTAAATACTATATCTGGAGACAGGCAGGAAGAGGGAGCTGCCACTACTGAAGGAGGGGGGGCAAAAACTGGGGAACCACCATGTGCACCACCCGAGGGCACTCCAATCTGCCAATTCTCATCCCTCTGTGGGAGAGTGCTAACCTCCGGTAACTGAGTGGACGGCACTGTGGGAGTCGAGTGAGAGGGGATCTGGGGAGGAACCCCCCCAAACGCCCTCTCCTCCGAAACCCCATGTCGCCCACGCAACACCCAGGAAATCAGCTCCCCCTTGGACATCCCTACTACATTGGAAATGCCCAAAACCTTGGCTATCAGGTGCCAGCCACAAACATCCACCCCAGTCAGCCTCTCCTCCGTCACGTGGTACCACTTACTCACAAAAACTCTAGCATCCTCCTCACTGGTTACTAACGGCACACCTTCAAATGACATCTCTCGCTCATCGTCAGTGCTAATGCACGACATACTGAAGTCCACAAAAAAATTCTCGAGACAAAAGTGTTAAACTTCCTATGCAAGCACTAATTACTAAATTAACTGGAGTCTCTTAAATGCTTTACTAATTGCCATACAAAAAAAATATTCTTCAATATGCACGCTAAAATACAAACAAACAAATGTTGTACAACTCTGCAAAAATTTATACTGTTCACAAAATCCTAAGCAAGGTCGGCATTTGTTACGAACTGGCATTCGGGTACACAAGGGCTCTCAATCAGGACTCGAATACGGCTCGCTGCCACAACGGAAACACACGATCCCAACCCCTGAGTACTGCCAGCCGAACAAAAAACACCAATACCCTCCAGAGTTCAATCTGCTATAACGGGGTATACAAGAACTCGGTACTAGTGTTCAACAACAGACTAATAAAGAGACAGGAATTATCTAGTCTGGTCAACAATCAAACAAAGAAGTAAGAAACAACAACACCAAAGAATAGTGTTGGCCGAAGCCGAAGTAATCCACCCTTGACTAAGAACTTAAGAAGTCCTCCACCCTCTACTTCGGATCGGCACTATTACGTTACGTTAATTAATAGTCCTTAAGCATCGAGCAAGGAATCTTCTGAAAAAAGTTAGATGCTTCTCGGATGCTAGTAAGAAGTACGTATCGGATTTTGAACAGTAATTCAATAAGCAAAAACACTGGCAATTAAATACTATTAAAGGTTTAAATTGGCATAAGAATAATTAAAAGAATATGCAATAGTAAATGGCAAACATTAAAAAGAAGTACTCCGCAAATGCAACGGCAATAGCCTAAAGCCTTACCCCAGTCTAGCATTACCTAGACTAGCAGAAAACAGGAATAATAATAATAACACACAGGGAAATGCATAATTATACAAGTGCAACAAACATAAATCAATCCTATTCTAAGTTAACCCTTCCAAAATAGGCTATCTAATAGGCAAGTATCTCGTGAGAACTCAAGCGATAATACGTTGGCTGACTAGCTCTGCACCAACGGGACCATGGAAGTTAAACAGCCAGGGAAAAGAGGAGATAAGAATGTAAGGTAGTAGAGAAAGTTCACATCAGTCAGAAGAATATATATAGTTAGCAAGGGATATGAGAAGTCGCTCTGCCTAATGAGTTCTGATGAAAAAATGGCTAGACTTCCCTTTTTATACCCGGCCCTCTAGTGAGCCCAACGTGAACTACTAAGGACCGCCCACTGACAACCATTACGTAATTTCTCTCTCTCCTCTGGGATAGACAAAGGCTCCCCTAGCACTGAGGGGAGGGGGGGGGGGGGGGAGGGGGGAGTGCTAGTGAGTTAGGCCCACCTCCCGCCTGGTGCACCCACTGACCCCCAACGGTGGCTGTTTCTCTTCCCATCATTACAAATAAGTTTTACACACAATACTTATAACTAATGATATAAAATAGAACTCGTTGACTCAGATGAAAACAAAATACATATTCATATTACTTATAGTACAACGGCTCACATGAACTAAGTTAGGGAACTCTACATAGACTACAGCCAAAGTTCCTGCCCTGACGATCCTAGCGAGAGTGGGGCATGACTAGGCGTTCTGTACAGCATGCTCACACTGGACATGCATCACAGATGATTTTGAACACTTGAATTAAGTCGCCTCTTAATCTGCGCTGGGTTAAAGGAAATAGATTTAATTCTCTAAGACGCTCTTCGTATGGTTTGTTCTTTAGGCTAGGTATCATTTTGGTAACTCTACGTTGAACTAGTTCTAGCTTGTTTATATCTTTTTGGTAATAAGGGCACCAGGATTGAACGCAGTATTCCAGAAGAGGGCGGACTAAGGAATTGTAAAGGGTTAGGATAACTTCTTTGGATTTATGCTCAAATGACCTGCCTATAAAGCCAATTATATTGTTTGCCTTCTTAACAAATTCTAAACATTGTTGACTCGGTTTTAGGTTACTCGATATTGTTACTCCCAGATCGGTTTCTCTGTTTACATTCTTAAGCTGAGTGCCATTCATCGAATAGTTTGCTTTCTCATTTAGGTATCCGACATGTAGTACTTTACATTTATCCGCATTGAAACTCATTTGCCAAATTTGGGCCCAACATGACAATTTATCTAGATTGTGTGTTGCATAACGTCAACTTGTTCTTTTGAGAGTACGCTATTTGCAATTTTTGTATCGTCAGCAAATTTGGAGATTGTACAGGTGAGACCCTCATCTATGTCGTTGATGTAAATTAGAAAGAGAATTGGTCCTAGTACCGATCCCTGGGGTACCGGGCTACTTACATTGGTCCATTTAGATGCCTTACCGTTTATGACTACCCTTTGCTTTCTGTTGCTGAGCCAATTTTCTATCCATTTCAACACACCGTCTTGTATTCCATGCGCTTTTAGTTTTAGCAGTAAACGTTTGTGGGGAACTTTGTCAAAGGCCTTTTCAAAATCAAGGTATATAATATCTACAGCTTTACTCTCATCGTAGAGGTTGAGGATGTCGTGGAAGAAGTCTAAGAGGTTTGTTAAACAGGAACGTTTTTTACGAAAGCCGTCTTGAGTATCTTTAAGTATGTTATTTTCCTCTAAGTGATTTACGAGTCTGTCTCGTATGACCGTTTCTAGCATTTTACATACAACTGAGGTTAAGCTAATTGGACGATAGTTACTTGGTAGGGATTTGCTGCCTTTTTTTAATATCGGTGTTACGTTGGCTAGCTTCCACTGATCAGGCATAGTTCCAGACTGCAAGGATTTTTTGAATAGTAATGTCAGTGGTTTGGAGAGCTCATCCTTAGGTTCCTTTAGAACTCTAGACGAGATTGTATCAGGTCCTGGCGTTTTATTTACCTTGAGTTTATCTAAACAATTCAATACTTCTCTCTCTGTAACGGTGATATTGCTTAGAACATCTGAATTATCAATCTGAATCGGCGATGGTGTAGGGATATCACTGAGGTCTTCTGTTGTAAAAACTGATGCAAAGAAGGTATTGAGGGCATTACTTATTTGTACTTCGTCTTTGGTGTATTCTCCATTTTCATCGACTAACGGTCCAACAGTTGAAGTAACTACTTTTTTCTTTCTGATATAACTATAGAATTCTTTTGGGTTTGTTTTACTTTGATTCGCAATATGTAACTCTAATGTCTTTTTACTTTGCTTAATTAACTTTTTGGCTTTGCGTCGTAGCTCTACAAATTTTACCCGTTCTACGTCATTTTGTGAGGATTTTAATCTATCATTAGCAAATTTTTTAGCAAGCAGGCAGTTTGAAATATCTTTATTCCACCATTTGGGCTTATTATTATGGCCTGGACGCCGTATTTTCGATGGTATGCAGTCTTGCACTGCTTTTAGGTAAGTGGTTTCGAATAACTTCCAAGATGTATTAATGTCGTTATTGTTAATTAAAAAGCTCCAGTCAGTTTCTTTAAACATAGCTCTAAGTTTATGGAAGTTTGCTTTCTTGAAATTAGGGACTTTTTCGATGCTATTATTTGGTTAGTCACAGAGTGTGAGGTGAAGCGGAACGGTCAGGCTATGGAGATTGTCAACTCTTTCAACCCTTGTCTAGCAGGGGGTTTTGGGCTTATTTGGGCATATTCAGGCCCTCCTGAATGATAAATCAAGTATCTGCATGAAAATAAATTTATTCAGCAAAAAACTATGAGCTAAAAACTTCAAAATGAGACCAGAACGAGCTACGTAGCACTTGTGGTTCTCATACAGTGATACCAGTAACATGGGAGTTTAGCGTATAGCGGCATATTTTTCCCAGCTATGCTCACTACTGGCTACACTGCCGGCCTCTCGAGAACACAGGGAACATGAGTTAATGGGAGGCAGTAAGCCCTGGGAGTCGGCTGTCTGGCCTGCTGCGCTCCCTGCCATTTGCACTCAATTTTAACCCTTTAAAAGCCTTAATAATGCTCCTAACTTGCTGCAAATTGGAGGCGGACTTAAGTCCGCCCCCAATCTTTAAGGGTTAAGTATCTGGGCAGTGTATTGAGTAAAGATGGGACTATGGATGAAGAAGTGCGGAAGAGGGAACAACAGGGGAAGAGGGTTGTAGGAACGCTGAAAGCAGTAACAAGAAATAGGGTGGTCAGTATGGAAGGGAAGACGTCCTTTCTTACTTCTCTGAGTGCTTCCATCGATTGTGGAAGGAGAACATTGAAGTTCTCACCCCCACTCCAACCAAAAACAAAAAAAAATTACCTTAACAAAGTCAAAAAGTCAAAAGTCACACCTGTTACGACTGGGGTTCAAATATATCAGGGCTCTTATTCATTGGACTAGTAATGGCATAAATGCTACAACGGAAAGCGCTAGATCCAACCTCTGATGTATATTCCCAGTGAACAAAGAACAACTACAGAGTTCTATATGCAATAATAGGCTATCAAACTCTCAATAAATGTGCGTCTACTCTAGGCTTAATGTTATGTGAAAACAGCCTATTACTACCTATAACCGAAGGTGCTTGGTTATGGTATGCAAAGTAAGGTGGTAAGAGAAGTTACAGCTTACGTTACTTTAATCAATAAATGTCAGGCACTCCTGCATGAAAGAAAGTGCACTAAAGTCCTTCAACACTAACAAGGAATCTTCTTTAAATGTTAGATGCTATAAAGATGCTCGTATCGGAAATGGAACCCAAAAAGGCAGGCAGCGGAACAATGCTCGTGCAGGCGATGCACACAAAAAGGCAGAATATATAATGCCGTCGGAGCCAAGAATATCCTAAACACTACAACAATAATAATAATCGCCACGACAATGCAGTATTCCTATCAACAAAAAGAGCCTAAGTCGTTTGTGTCTCAATACATCAAACTAGGCTGCGAAATGCTTGTGTAATCATAAATGGGTATGCATAAAAAGAGTAATTAGGTTAATATACTTAATGTCTACTGTGACTGATAAAGTCTAGCTAGAGTCAATGATACAAAATACTGGTGCGCATGTCATGCTGCATAGCCTAGTGCAAATCTCAAGTCTGTGCGTCAAATATTACGTTATAATGAAGGGTAGCTCTCTTGAGAAACCTTAATACCGAAGTATTAAGCGTTCTCCTGGCGTACCTCAAAGACAAACAATCGAGACTAGAACAGTGCAGAATGGTATAGGCAAAAAACCCTCATTCGTGCATGCTCTACTCTCAATGGCACACAGACTAGAATTTACTCAATCAACTCCAGTTCTCAGGTATGTCGTGCCGCTTTTAACTGAAGCCAGCACTCATAGGAAACAATACCTTATAATATCAGACTCCTAGTCTAGCATTATCTAATCCAGCAGAACACTAATAACTAAAGGAAGCAGTACTAAACAATATAAATGCCAACCAATGCTTCGTGATCCACTTATCTTAACAAGTAACATACATGGGTTATATCAGACCTTAACGCACAATACAACTGGCCAGCATGAAGCTGATTTTGCAGAGTTAACCAGAGGGGGTATAATATTAATAACAAGGTGGTGAAAGATATGAAAAAAGAGAGAGGTAGGCAGAGGAAAAGATTCTCAGGTACGGAGCAGGGGACAGGTAGCAAGTGAAAAAGATGGGTGCGTTCTAGAAACCAGATCTGAGGGAGAGAGTGGCGAGGAACTGTATATATACTCGCACCAGCTCGAGCCGCGTGGGAAAAAAGCGGTTGCAAGTCGTCCAGCCACTAACAAGAGAGCTTGCAGCATGGCAAAGGCCTCTCTCCACCAACCCCCGCGAGGCAGCCAGCCGTGACGTCATCGAGCGGGACAAAAACACTGCGCGCTCCTTCTCACTCTGTTCTACTCTCTCTCTCTCTCCCAGATCCCATCATTACTAGTTAATGACAAAACATATACTTTACAATTAAATATATAGAGCCTTGACATGGGTGAACAACAAAGAGCCTTTCTGGACTGCCCATGACACAAGCTTTCATATGAAATAAAGCACACTCTAATACATAAACTGTAGCCCCATCCACTGCCCTGGCGATCCTAGCGAGTCACTGTAGGACAAGCCATGCGGTTCTAACGGAGTGGTTAACGTCACACCCCCCCCCAAGATTTTTCTCAGAGGCCCCAAGGCTCACAAAAATCTGATGGTTAGAACCCATGCTATATCTCCACTTCCCATCACCCAGCGGCAGTAAAATATCTGGCACAGTTCTTCAACAAAACATTTTTCAAAAGTGTAACCCTCCCAACACAATAGGCACAATAGGTTTTTTTTTTTTTTTTTTTTTTTTTTTTTTTTTTTTCTATATTCCAACTTACTTCCTCCCGGGCATAGGCTGAGAGCCTTAACATTCACCGCTTGACAATGAACAGTGAAGCCCGTGAGGTCTTGTTCCAGTCTAGGGAGTGAGACATGTGAAGCACGTAGAGTACAACGAGCACCTGCCATCTTGCCTTCACATGAGGCATGGTGCTCACTCATGGCCCGAAACGACCCCATCTCTGAAGCCATCTCGTTCCCGTGCTTCACTGTCTCACCCCCTACACTCGGACTCTCACACTTACACACACACAACGCCACCTGTTGAGCAGATAACTCACCAGGCATTGCACCCCTGTAGCATATTTTGAATATGGGAATATTCATACAGTGCTATTTAATCAGGGAACAATGAGGGTATTTTATTGACGTTTCGGTGGGCTTGTGGTAATGCACTGATACTAGGTACAGCACAAATTCCATCCCAATAATATCTTCCCATTGATACATCGGGATTTGAACCCGGGACCTTTGGATTACCAGGCCAGTGGCAAGACCACTCCACCACACCTCCCCTTAAATTATATGTAGTTATGCTCCTCAAGAGCGAGCTTCTCTAGCCCAGCATTCTGAGAGGAGTGCAACTCAGAATTACTGCTATAACATACTGAAAAAATTCAACTATCAAAGAAAGTTTTTATTTGATTTTTATGTTTATAATTTGTTTATTTCGGCTGCACTATAGGGGCAAGCCTAGTTTTTCTTCTATACCAAACGCTCAACTCCTGCTTTACGACCCAATACGCTGGGCTACAACCGCGAGCCAACAAGCACCAAGCGCAAAATACTATTCAAACTAAAGCAGGAGGCTACCCGTGTGTCAATCTACCCAGGATCATCTACCCTCGAAAGACAATCTGCAATCACGTTGTCACAACCGGCAATATGGCGTATGTCCAGGTTATATTCCTGTAACATTAGCGACCACCTGGTCAGCCTCATATTCCGATTGTGAAACTGGTTCAAAAACTTGAGAGGGTGATGATCTGTGTAAATTACAACGACTGGACCATAGGCTGGAACATAGACCTCGAAATGCCTCAGTGCAAGTACAATTGCCAGCAGCTCTTTCTCGACAACAGAGTAGTTCTTTTAGGCTGAATTGAACTTCTTCGAGTAGAAACTAACAGGATGTACCAGCCCATCATCGTCCTTTTGCATAAGGACGGCACCAGCCCCCACACCACTAGCATCCGTTGCTAGTTGGCTAAAGTCAGGGGCCCTGAGGATCGGGTGAGTGCACAACAGGTGTTTTACTACGCTAAACGCCTTCTCACACTCAGGCGCCCATTTGAATTTCTTATCCTTCGCTAAAAGATCTGTCAGAGGTGCTAGCACGGTAGAGTACCCCTTAATGAAGCGTCTGTAGTATCCGATCATACCTAAGAACCTCATGATCTGCTTCTTGGTGGCCGGCCGGGGAAAGTGATCAATCGCAGCTATCTTGTTCTGTGGGGGGCACACCTGTCCCAACCCCACCATGAACCCAAGATACTGCACGGACGCCCGCACAAAATCACACTTTGCCAGGTTGACCACCAAGCCAGCCTCACTAAGCCTCTTAAACAGGAGTTCTACGTGCTCACAATGACTCGTAAAGCTGTTGTCATAGATAATAACATCGTCGAGGTATACTGTGCAATTAGGAATGTCTCCCGTTATATCATTCATCAAACTCTGAAAGGTAGCGGGTGCGTTCTTTAGACCATAAGGCATAACGTTACAGCGGTAGGTAGCACCATCCACCACAAAACCACATACCTCTTTCGCTCGTTCGGACAAGGGCACCTGCCAGTATCCCTTAACCAAGTCCACCTTGGTTAGGTACTTTGCATTGCCTATCTTGTCCACACAGTCGTCGACCCGAGGAAGAGGGTATGGGTTGGTGGGCGTCAAACCGTTTAACCGTCTGTAGTCTACACAGAATCGCACCTTACCATCCGGTTTTGGTTGCAGCGTGACGGGAGATGTCCACTTCACCACCCCCTTCTCAATCAGCCCCCTTGTTAACATATACTCCAACTCCGCCCGGAGGGCCGGCAGTTTAATAGGGGGCACCCTATAGGGAACTGACTTGAAAGGGGGGTGGTCTCCTACGTCCACGTCGTGCACCTCTAGGGTAGTGAGGCCTGGGTGCTCCGCGAAAACAGAGGGGTATGAACCGAACAGGCGCTCCACAGCCACCCGCTGATGCTCAGGTAAGTGTTGCAACGCTTCCTGAGCCGCCTGGTTCGTGTTCCCCGCCCACTGGTTCGCAGAGACATGATGATCCCAGTTATCCTCCACCTGAGCTTGACTGTCCCGTTCTCCTTCTCCACCTTGACTGCTAAACGTCATCACAGGCACAGTGAGAGGCTCAGGGGGGTGCCTCACATACTCCTTCATAAGATTAACGTGACATAACTGATTGCGCTTACATCTGTCTGGAGTGGCTACCAAGTAATCCAGGTCCGATAGCTTCTCAACCACCCTATGAGGACCAGTGTACTTCGCGGATAAGGGGTGACCTACAAGGGGCAGTAGAATCAACACCTCCTGTCCCACGTGAAACTCCCTGAGTTTAACCTTGAGGTCGTACCTGTCCTTCATGAGGGCCTGAGAGCTAGTCAAATTACGGCCAGCCAACTCCAGACTGCGCAACATCCGTTCCCGACTGTCGAGGACATACTTGAGCATAGAACAAGGTTTTTCGGCACCCTCCCATATTTCTTTAACCATATGGAGAGGCCCTCTGACACGGTGTCCAAAGACGAGCTCATTAGGGCTGAATCCCAAACTTTCCCCAGGTACCTCCCGTGCAGCAAACAAAACATATGGCAGGCCAAGATCCCAATCTTTCCCATTCTCAAAGCAATAACAACGAACCATAGATTTTAAGGTTGAGTGCCATCGCTCTAACACACCCTGGCTCACCGGATGATACGCAGATGACACAACCGTAACAATCCCATGCTGCTGCATAGTCTGAACAAAGAGGTTAGAAGTGAAGTTGGATCCTTGGTCTGACTGAATCTCCTGCGGGTAACCATACCGGGAAAAATACACTAGCAAGTTTCGGACCACCGTCTTCGCTGACCCATTTCTCATAGGGTAAGCGTCAGGGTACCTTGTTGCTACATCCATGATGGTCAGGAGAAACTTGTTTCCGGCACTTGTAGGGGGAAGGGGGCCAACCATATCCACTATAACCTTACTAAAGGGAGGCCCACTGACAGGAATGGGGTGTAACGGCGCCTTAGGAATGCTCTGATTCGGTTTGCCAACCTTCTGACACACATCACACATTGCCACCCATGACACAACTTGTGCTCTCAGACCAGGCCACCAAAATAATTTCCCCAAGGCTGCAACCGTCTTACGGACACCCAGATGTCCCGCCAGTGGTACATCATGGGCCAACCTAAGTAGGCTTTCCCTGCAAACCCTCGGCACGACCAGCTGGTCTACCTCTCCTGACCCCCCCTCCCAATTCCTCTGCGGATCTTGGAATCGCCGGTATAATATGCCATCTATGAAAAAAAAATCTCCCGACTGTGCATCACTGTCCTCCTCCAACTCGACAGCACCAGTACCACATTCAAGAACCTCCGGGTCTTCCAATTGCAACTTACGAATGTCCGAAGGAGCAAGCCTATCCAAGTGTTTGCGAAACAACTCATGCCCCCCTCCTACATTAAATTTGGCCTCCCGTTGCTCTCTCTCTGCGTACCGTTGCTGTCTCATCGTCTTTTTAAGCCCATCCACTGCCTTCTCAGGAACAGTTAATGGGTCTTCTCTAGACTCGAAAATTGGTCCTAATAATGAGTCCCCGAGAATGTCCGCTGATACTGAACTCTCAACCGCATCAACTTTCAACCCCTTCTCGGTACCCTTCCTCCGTTGATCTAAAGACTGTTGACCAGAATGTGACTCCCTGGATGCAAGGGAACGGGTGACAACACACGCCATAGGTTGCCCCCGACACTTCTCAACCCACTCCTGCTCCTCCCTACTCACGTCGGCCGGCTTCTCGGCAACGACCAAGGGTGGAGCCTCAGAAGTAGGCCCCGCAAAGTCGTTGCCGAGAAGGAGGTCGACGCCCCCAACAGGTAACTTCTCCACAATTCCTACATCCAGGTCACGAGTCACACCATCAACTTCCACCTTCATTCTTACAAGCGGGTATGACCTTGTTGCATTAACTCCCTGAACCACAACCACCCGCGCCGTATTTACAGGTTTACCAGTGAAATTCCTCAACAATGTTTGCGATGCCCCAGTGTCACGCAAAATTCTCACCTCATGTCTTCTACCCCCCCACTCCACACAACCGAGTCCCCTGTGGTCACTAAAGGCATCACGGACAGGGAATAAGCCTTCCGGATCCTTCTGCACTGGCAGTGTACTTACCTCGGAAGAATTGCCTCTAACAAACTCCGATGTCCTCTTGAACACTCCAATGCCGTGAGCAAAAGACACGGATGCCTCATCCGGAGGAGGTCGACTAGGGCACTCATTTGCTTTATGACCCTCCTTGTGGCACTTAAAACACATAAATTTCGGTTTCGACTTATACTGGGATGTAACAGGCCCCTGACTTTTCTTATACGGCGTGGTGTTAGGTTTGAATTCAGTTTTAGTTTCATTGCTCCTTTGTTTAAATGTGTCGTTGCTACGGGGAGGGGGAGGATAACGGTCCCTAGCACTTGCATCGTACTTCTGTGAGGACCCGCAACCCTGAATCAACGACAGCCGTAGATCAGCCATTTCTGCTGCTTCTACTAGAGTTCTTGGGTTTTTCTCCTTTAAGTTCAAAGTTAGATCACCGCCCGTGCTCTTAAAGAACTGCTCCAACATCATTAACTGCTTAATTTCATCAAATGTTGTGACCTTCTCAGATCGGAGCCAGTTCCCCATAGCATCGGGCAAGTCCCGGGCGTGTTCCAAAAAGGTGCTATCTCTTCCCTTAGTTACAACCCGGAACTTCAAACGGTACGTTTCTGGTTTCAGTTCGTAAGCCCTCAGGACAGCCTCCTTGAGATCCTCATACACAATACATAACTCCAAAGGTAACGCATCGTAGGCTTTAAGACCCTTGCCTATTAATCTAGAGGATACAAGTGCTGCCCATTTATTCTCTGGCCACTGGTGTTCCTGGCACTTCTTCTCAAAGCGTGTGAAAAATTCTGTTACACCACTCTCATCAAACACCGGAACCAGTTTCAATAAGTGCGAGAGAGACTGCTCATGAACACGGTTACCAGCCCCAAGTCGCTGTCCCGTTGCCTCTACTCACGGCTTCTCTACGTCCATGTCGGCACAGTACCTAGTCGACTCTAAATCCGCTTGGATTTTTGCTAGCTCTATGTGCTGAGACTGCTGACTGATAGTTTTTCTCTCTTCTATCTTGGCTAATTCTATTTGCTGCTGGAGCTCACCTGCCCTGATAGCCTTTCTCTCTTCGATCTTAGCTAATTCGAGCTGAAGCAATAATTCTGGAGATAACCCTTGAGGAGGTGAAGGTGCTACAATGTTTGAAATTACTGGTGGTCCCCCCAGGGGCAACCCACCCTGCCAGTCACCACCCAACTGCGGAAGCGTACCCGGGGTCGGCAAACTACTGGGATGGCTGGGAGTCGAGTGTAGGGGAAGCATGGCCGAAGGGCTCTGAGCACTCAACCCATCTCGCTCACCAGTCACCCTGCCCAGTACACACGTTATCAAGTTATCCTTGGTCATGCTGCTAGTAACCGCATGACCGATAGCTGTGGCCAGGCATTGAAGACCGTACCGATCCATACCCTCCAACCGCTCGGCAGTAACAGGCCATTGCAAAAATATCCTAGCATCCTCCTCACAGTTCACCCGATTAACCCTTTCATCATGCTGCTGTTCCTCAGTTTCGACATTACGTACTGTGTCTCCATTCTCCTCTGATCCGGTATAAGACATGATGCTCACAAAACTTTCCCACCTCAATATTCAGAAAAGAAGTACCCCAAACTCTTATACCTCAATATACACACAAAAATTCTCGGAAATACTCAAGGGCTATACTATGTTGCGAAAAATAATTATTCTTGCTGATCCCCGCAAAATATTCTCTAAAACAACAAATGTTCCCTGCTAATAAATGTAGGTTCACCAAATCCTAGGTAAGGTCGCCATTTGTTACGACTTTTTTTTTTTTTTTTTTTTTTCTTTTTCTATATTCCAACTTACTTCCTCTCGGGCATAGGCTGAGAGCCTTAACATTCACCGCTTTACAATGAACAGTGAAGCCTGTGAGGTCTTGTTCCAGTCTAGGGAGTGAGACATGTGAAGCACGCAGAGTACAACGAGCACCTGCCATCTTGCCTTCACATGAGGCACGGTGCTCACTCCTGGCCCGAAACGACCCCATCTCTGAAGCCACCTCGTTCCCGTGCTTCACAGTCTCACCCCCTACACTCGGACTCTCACACTTACACACACACAACGCCACCTGTTGAGCAGATAACTCACCAGGCATTGCACCCCTATAGCATATTTTGAATATGGGAATATTCATACAGTGCTATTTAATCAGGGAACAATGAGGGTATTTTATTGACGTTTCGGTGGGCTTGTGGTAATGCACTGATACTAGGTACAGCACAAATTCCATCCCAATAATATCTTCCCATTGATACATCGGGATTTGAACCCGGGACCTTTGGATTACCAGGCCAGTGGCAAGACCACTCCACCACACCTCCCCTGGGGTTCAAAATAATATATCAGGGCTCTTATTCATTGGACTAGTAATGGCATAAATGCTACAACGGAAAGCGCTAGATCCAACCTCTGATGTATATTCCCAGTGAACAAAGAACACAAATACTCTACAGAGTTCTATATGCAATAATAGGCTATCAAACTCTCAATAAATGTGCGTCTACTCTAGGCTTAATGTTATGTGAAAACAGCCTATTACTACCTATAACCGAAGGTGCTTGGTTATGGTATGCAAAGTAAGGTGGTAAGAGAAGTTACAGCTTACGTTACTTTAATCAATAAATGTCAGGCACTCCTGCATGAAAGAAAGTGCACTAAAGTCCTTCAACACTAACAAGGAATCTTCTTTAAATGTTAGATGCTATAAAGATGCTCGTATCGGAAATGGAACCCAAAAAGGCAGGCAGCGGAACAATGCTCGTGCAGGCGATGTACACAAAAAGGCAGAATATATAATGCCGTCGGAGCCAAGAATATCCTAAACACCACAACAATAATAATAATCGCCACGACAATGCAGTATTCCTATCAACAAAAAGAGCCTAAGTCGTTTGTGTCTCAATACATCAAACTAGGCTGCGAAATGCTTGTGTAATCATAAATGGGTATGCATAAAAAGAGTAATTAGGTTAATATACTCAATGTCTACTGTGACTGATAAAGTCTAGCTAGAGTCAATGATACGAGATACTGGTGCGCATGTCATGCTGCATAGCCTAGTGCAAATTTCAAGTCTGTGCGTCAAATATTACGTTATAATGAAGGGTAGCTCTCTTGAGAAACCTTAATACCGAAGTATTAAGCGTTCTCCTGGCGTACCTCAAAGACAAACAATCGAGAATAGAACAGTGCAGAATGGTATAGGCAAAAAACCCTCATTCGTGCATGCTCTACTCTCAATGGCACACAGACTAGAATTTACTCAATCAAACTCCAGTTCTCAGGTATGTCGTGCCGCTTTTAACTAAAGCCAGCACTCATAGGAAACAATACCTTATAATATCAGAATCCTAGTCTAGCATTATCTAATCCAGCAGAACACTAATAACTAAAGGAAGCAGTACTAAACAATATAAATGCCAACCAATGCTTCGTGATCCACTTATCTTAACAACTAATATACATGGGTTATATCAGACCTTAACGCACAATACAACTGGCCAGCATTAAGCTGATTTTGCAGAGTTAACCAGAGGGGGTATAATATTAATAACAAGGTGGTGAAAGATATGAAAAAAGAGAGAGGTAGGCAGAGGAAAAGATTCTCAGGTACGGAGCAGGGGACAGGTAGCAAGTGAAAAAGATGGGTGCATTCTAGAAACCAGATCTGAGGGAGAGAGTGGCGAGGAACTGTATATATACTCGCACCAGCTCGAGCCGCGTGGGAAAAAAGCGGTTGCAAGTCGTCCAGCCACTAACAAGAGAGCTTGCAGCATGGCAAAGGCCTCTCTCCACCAACCTCCGCGAGGCAGCCAGCCGTGACGTCATTGAGCGGGACAAAAACACTGCGCGCTCCCTCTCACTCTGTTCTACTCTCTCTCTCTCTCCCAGATCCCATCATTACTAGTTAATGACAAAACATATACTTTACAATTAAATATATAAAGCCTTGACATGGGTGAAAACAAAGAGCCTTTCTGGACTGCCCATGACACGAGCTTTCATATGAAATAAAGCACACTCTAATACATAAACTGTAGCCCCATCCACTGCCCTGGCTATCCTAGCGAGTCACTGTAGGACAAGCCATGCGGTTCTAACGGAGTGGTTAACGTCACACACCCCTCCCTAAAACTTTGATTAACATAACCACTACCAACAAGTCCATGATTCGTGGAGAAAAAACAAATAATCCTTCAATTGTCTCATACGGACAACCCAAGCTACCAAGTTAGTCAAAATTTCCAAAGTCACACCCTCTTCCAAAAAACCTAATAATGTAAACCCTAAACACAAACCTATGATCAATCAGAAGAAACCGAGTAAACCTACTATTGTCTCCTCCAGACCACTGAAGCTGTCACTTCCAAACTAGTGACACTTCCCCCTCATCATAAAAGATGGGTACCCATATTACCCACCTTACCTGGGGATGCAATATTGACCCCTCACCTCCAAAGCCCTTTTGATAGGGAAATCCTGACCGCTCCAATCCTAATCTCGAAAAAATTAAATTGCATTGAAATAGCAAACATCTCCGATCAACCTATCACCTTGCCAAAAGGGTTAACCATTGGGGAACTTGAACCTTATGCAGAAGAACTATCTTTACCTTCAAAAAATACCTCCCAAACTCCTTTTCCCCTACCTGATATTCCTTCCCATTTAACCTCTCAACAACAAACCGACTTACGTGATTTAATGACTACCTACCAAGACATATTCACCACCTCCAGCCGAGAAGTCGGGGAAAACCAACGTACTTCATCATCCTATACATACTGTAGGACATCCGATCAAACAACCGATCAGGAGAAAAAATCCAATACAAAGACAGTAAGAGGAATCCCAAGTAAAAGACATGCTAGCAACTGGAGTTGTCCAACATTCCACGAGCCCTTGGTCATCTCCGGTGGTACTTGTCCGGAAGAAAGACAGATCCACCCGTTTTTGTATTGATTACCGACAGCTAAATTACGTCACCATAAAAGATGCTACCCCACTACCCAGGATAGACAATTCTTTAGATTCCCTGTTAGGCGCTAAATGGTTCACTACCCTGCATCTGCAAGCCGGGTACTGGCTGGTACCAGTCCTCCAGAACACCAACAAAAGACAGCTTTTGCCACTAGTCAAGGAAGATTATACGAGTTCACAGTATTGTCGTTTGGTTTATGCAACGGCCCTGCAACTTTCTCCAGGTTAATGGAATCTGTCCTACAAGGATTAACCTGGGAAACTTGCCTGGCATACTTGGATGACATAATTGTGTTCGGGAAAACCCGGGCTGAACACCTACAAAGATTAAGACAAATATATCAGAAGATTAGAGAAGCAAACCTAAAACTCAAACCCTCTAAATATACTTTGGCCAAGAAAGAAGTTCAGTTTCTACGACACATAGTCTCAGAAAAAGGAATTGCCTCAGATGCTGACAAACTAGATGCCATCAGCACTATAACTCCTCCAACAAATGTAAAAGGAGTTCGAGTTTTCCTTGGCCTAGCTTCCTATTACCACACATTTGTAAACAAAATTGCCACCATTGCCAAGCCCCTACATGACTTAACAAGAAAAGAAGAACCATTCTTGTGGACAGAACAACGTTTAAAAGCATTCAACACTTTAATAGAACTACTAATACCATCTCCAGTAGTATCTTTCCCAGACTACACCCATCCATTCTGCTTATACGCTGATGTCTCACAATTCGGTATAGGTGCAGTTCTAGGACAAACTAGAGAAGGAATGGAACATCTCGTTGTATGTGCCAGCCGAACATTAAACCCAGCAGAAGTCAACTATCCCTTAACCAAAAGAGAATGTCTGGGAATCATTTGGGCCTTACAACACTTCAAAGCTTACCTAGCAGGTGTCAAGGTCACCATCATTACCGATCACCACGCCCTCCAATGGCTACGCAAATCTGACACTAAAAATGCCTTAACAGTCAGGTGGCGGGAATCATTAGAAGAGTTTAACTTCGAAATTGCCTATCGACCAGGAAAACTCCATACCAACGCTGATGCTTTATCCAGACTTCCAACTAACTCGGTCACTGACACCTCAAGCCAGAACATTGACATTCAGCCGATTTTAGCCCTCCATCATCAAGACTCATTAGATCAAGACCAAGAACAACTACTTAAACAATTTCAACAGCAAGAAAACCCAAACTTGATGCCTAGAAGTATTGTCTCCCAACTCACAAGAAGAGGAGATAATTTGAACACGCCAGACGGAAAAATTGGGATCACACCAAATGCGGCACTCTCTACTAAGCAATCCATCCATACACACAATGGCATTCATTTGGCCCAGAGGAAATTAACTGCTACTTTCCAGCAAGTGTACTGGACTCCTTCTCCTTACATCACAGCAAAAATAATCACATAAGCCTGTAAAGCCTGTGCATTGGGCAGGGACAGGACCCGTACAGCCGGACCTACAGGAAAATTAGTAGCGTCCAAACTATGGCAACTTCTTGCAGTAGATGTGATGGGACTCATGGAAGGAAATCAAGGATTTAAATACATTATCACCTTTGTGGACACACACTCTAATATGTAATTGCCTGTCCAGCAAAAGAACACGCAGCTTTAGCAGTAGCTGAAGCAATGATACAGCACGTTTTCCCTATTTTGGATTACCTGAAGCTATTCATTCTGATAATGCCCCTGAATTCACCAGTCACATATGGTCACAACTATCACAAATGTGTGGCTTCAAGATTAGCCACTCATCCCCATATTGGCCTCAGGGTAACTCTATTTGTGAGAGAAGCCACCGCACGATTGCTAGACAGATAAGGACACGCCTGCAACAGATGAACAACAAGGATTGGCCCAGTCAAGTGAAAATAGTACAGTGGGGAATAAATACCTGCCCCCGAAAAGACGGAATTTCACCCCATGAACGTGTATTTGGAGTACCACCTTTACTCCTGCCTCTAAGTCATCTATCTGTCCCTTACAAGGCCTCCTCAAATTTTGACCAATCTTTAGTACACCTAAAGAACCGCCTTCGACAGCTGCAATATATCCAAGAGTAGGAACCTGTCGAAACAGCCAAAGTTAGTCCCCACCATGTCGGCGATCTTGCCATGGTTGCTCAGCTACCAGTGCCATCCAAACTCAAACCCAGATATAAAGGTCCTTTCAAAATTCTAACTGTTCCAAACTGTTACCAGGTTACCATTAATTACTTTGGTGAGTCACGCACCTACCGAAATAGATATATACGTAGGTTTCAACCCATTGATGACAATATGACTATGCTTGCTGACCCCAAAGATGACACATTGCCTGCAACTAATGACCCGAATTTAGGATCCACAGAACCATTGACACCTCCCATTCTTCCACCCATCTCTCCTACTCAAATAGTGAGACCAAATTTTGTCGCACCACCTATTCAACCAGTAACTAATCTTGATATAACTTATCCAAACCAAAATCCCTTTGCGCTATTTTTTCTCTGAAACTCCTCCTTCAATTCCTAAACGAATATTCTCTGCACCTCCTCAACTTCCTGCACAATCAAACAAGACTGTGACTCAGCTTAAATCAACTCCTCCTATTACCTCACCTGCCACCAGCTTACCTATTTTTCCTAACTCACCCTGTCCTTTACCTACCACTCCAGCCATCAATATCATTCCATCTTTAGTAAATCAAACTTCTCCTTCATTATCTAACACTTCATCCACTTCATCCGCTCATCAAATCATCCAACCAACACGTCTATCTGATCAGAGAAACTGTTCAACCACTAATATTCCTGAACTTTCTACTCAACTACCTATACCTCTCGTAAAGTCTCCTAAACCACTACCTCTAATCATAAATCACCTACCCCTTCACCTAATCCTTCCACAACAACTAAAACTAGCTATACCTCCCCCCATCCTGTTTCACAAATTTCCAAAATGAAATTATGGTCACCATCGTTAATTCAACCTTTATCTAATCCAAAATGTCGAAGATCTGGCCGACGTGTGACTCCACCTAAAAGATGGGCACCCA
This sequence comes from Lithodes maja, assembly GCA_037953745.1. NCBI lineage: Eukaryota > Metazoa > Arthropoda > Malacostraca > Decapoda > Lithodidae > Lithodes > Lithodes maja. Next base: position 9,458 of record JBAKBP010017731.1, on the reverse strand, counting down.
CCTTCAAGCCGACCAACAAAAGGCGGGCTCCCACCAAAGCCATCACCTCGCAGCATCAAAAGGTCACCGCCACACCTGTTGCGAGGTCAGCACCGCAACCTGTTCCGCCGACCACTACTGGATTACCCAACCTAGGGACAGGCCCCCAAACCACCATGCCCCTCCCACCTGGGCCAAGCAGACCAACAAGTTCAAAGGCAGTTAGTACATCACCAACTCCTCTAGCAGCCACATCTCCCAGCACTACTGCCCCTACAAGCAACATGAAAATTAACAGCTTGTTCGTGTCTTCAGACAACACCAGGAGTGACATCAACTCTCCTGCCCATTCAGTACATGTTACAAACTCTTCCAGGACTCCTCTTCAACTAACCCTGCAATACGACACCAAAACCCCTGTTGACATCCCCACAACAATTTGGTGTTTAATTCTGCAGCACCTGGAACACTCTCTCATCACTGAAACCTTCCGAACCTACAACCTTAGATCTCGCGGCTGAGATTTCTTTTTGGAATAAGGTGATGAGATGACGGGGTTGCAAAACAGGGGCTGAGCAATTCCGGTAGACACCCTGACAATGCGGGAAGTAGAGCAGCCTACCAGAGCCAGAATAGCTGCCGTAAAGGAGACAAAGAAGACCAGGAGAGGACAACATTAAGAAAGGGAGAGAGAAATTAAAACACAACCAGTTTCCCATGCTTTAACACCTGCCAAAATAGACTAGTCTATCTATTTAACCAGACCTACCCATGCTCTAATCCCTGAGAGTATAGGCCAGTCTACCTATTTAACCAGACCTACCCATGCTCTAATCCCCGAGAGTATAGGACAGTTTGCCCGCAAAAGGAGTTCGAGTCCGGGCCAATCACAAAGATCTCTGCTCAACCAATGTTATGCAATTTCCTCACCAAGACCCAGTGCAATATCTTCACCGATGGGAACCCCAGAACCCCCTCTACAGTACCTCACAGGAAGACTGGAAATAGTGTAAACAAAGTGATCAGGAACAAACATATGGCCTGCAGACTAGAAAAAGACAGACATCCCGATTAACAGAAAAACATTTATCATGCAGCCATACAACCCTTTGAATAAAAGAGGGTAATATTGAGAGATAGAGAATCTCCTTGTGTTTATATTAATAGCTTAAATATATTTTTAGACTAAGAATTACCTTCACAATAACGAAAACAATAATATCCACATGTCCCTACTATCTTGAAGCAGACCAAATTGAGTTCTAAATATGAACCGAATATAGTCTGACTGAAATTGAGGGAAGGTAGCAAATACGATTGCTATCTTCCACTGGTTAGGCCGGTTGTGGATAGACATTGGTATCGAGACTCATCTAGGACGAAACATTCCCTACTGTAGAGTCTAAGGCGGGAAGCGAACGAGAGTGTGTAGAGGAGCCCGGAACCAACTTCCCCTGTGTCCGTGAGAGAGGCAGTTGTCCCTGACGTCCATCTCACAGAAGAACTATGAGTCCTACGTCGTCCAGATTCTCGTTCATGGCTATCATTTCTCCTCTACTCCATACCCTAAGTGTCTCTGCATGTTATAAGTTGTGTGGCTATTGTTGTGATGGTAAGATAAAATATGCGAGTATTCTATTTCACTTATTTATAGATCTGTGCCTAAGATCTATCTTGACCATCTCATACCCGTGTAAGATTCATATAACTTTGATCCGTACACTTATTCTATAAGTTCGAGATATTGCTAAGATAGTTTGTATTTAACCCTTCCTGCCCGGGTGTCATTTTAAAATGACAGTGCGGCCAAGGGGCAGGAGCCCGGGTGTCATTTTAAAATCCATATGCTTAAAAACGTGCTTTGAAATCCGCGCGGTGAAAATCTCCTTTGCAGGGGCGATCGCAGCGCCACCAAGCCTCAACTACTACCGTTATCAGTCCGTACGTGCCTGCCATAGCGAGATATAGCAACAAAAATTCTTCCGACGCGTCCGATTCCATGCAACCTCCTGCGGGCCCCACTGCTACCCCGCTAGCTACATTGACGCCTGTTGCAAGCGAGAAAAAGCCCGAAAGTAAGAAAGCAAAGGTTTTATTGAGTGATAGTGCTATCAAGAGAGAACTTTTGGCCATTTTGACTGAAGAAAGCAGTGGCGAAAACTTGATAGACAAGGAAATATTCATTAGTGAAAATAAAGATGATGATTTTGTGGGCTTTGAGGGTGATGATAATGTTGATTTGTTTGAGGGAGGAGACAGTAGTGAGTACCTTGATATGAGTTGTTTGTCTGGACTGATGGGGTAGATTTCGAGCCAGATTGTCCTGCTTTTGACGAGGAGCAGATTGGCTCAGGGGTGACAGCAGCATATCCCTGTGGCCTAGATGCAACCCCTAGCGAACTTTTTTGTGGGTTTTATGACGACAAGGTCATGGAATACCTGGTGGAGGAAACCAACAACCATCACAGCATCTATTCCAACTTTCTTGGCAGGAAGACAAGTGCCAAGATGGTGGCATGGCGACCTGTCACTGTGCCAGAAATGTATGTTTTTCTGGCACTGACTATGCTGATGACACACGCCAGGAAGCATGCACTGGCCGATTACTGGATTACTGCCATCCACAACTCCAGGATTCGGAAAATACATGTCCAGGGACAGGTATTTTGACATCCTGTCATAATATTATCTCCACCTGACCAACAACATGCATGTCCACCTTCCCGACCGGCTATGGAAAATCAGGAAGCGGTATGACATGATACGTCATCGGTTTACCACCTACCTGATTCCATTCCAGAAGATGTGCCTCGACGAGTCTCTGGTCCTGTTCCGTGGGAGGCTGCATTTCCGACAGTACATCTCGTTGAAGAGACACCGTTTCGGCATCAAGCTCTTCGTACTCTGCAACTGCAAGACGGGATATGTGCTGGATTTTGTGGTCGACAGCGGCAGTGGTGGGGAAATAATTACAGACCCTGACATCAGCTTTAGGGGTGCCATTGTACATAAGATGATAGAGCAATGTAGTATGACATTATAAGCCCTGCATATTTATTGCTATACATATATCTCACTGCTTATATGCCTTTATCCCTGTAACTTTTAAACTCTCAACATTCTTATTAAACATTCTTCATTTATTAAACTCCCTATAACTTTATCTATCTCTTTAACATATAATATATTTGTTGTTACTTCCACTTAAATCAACACCCATTTCCCCTGTAAGTGTAAACTGTTTAAGGTATTTATCTGGTCCTACGCCATACCAGAATGCTGAGTTGATGCTGTGTTGCTTCAGCATCCTTGAACCCAGTCGATGCCTTCTTACTCAGGCATCTTCAGTTAGACTTCAACAGACCTCAGCCAGAGAGAGTCAGAGCTCTTTACTCCCTCTAGACTCTAGACTCAGACTCATCCTCTATAGCCAAGCTCCTATATCCCCTAGATATATTAAACCACACAAGTCATATATCACCTTGCTCCTCAGGCTTTTATTACAAGTCTTATCATATATCTGTACTTATATACCTGTACGTTTATACTTATTATCACTTATCCAATAATTAATGTGTTGTGTTATTACCTATAATCCCCTATATACTTAACATATTATATGGCGACCTTGCCAGGATGACCGACAAATTTAGAACCATGAAGATGAGGGAGTATTTCTTCTACTTTATTGTTAGGTACAACTAACTGCAGAATGTTCCTTTCAAGTTGATGTTTGCCTTTGATGAGTTGATTACGAAATAGCGTGTTATCAATTAGAGTGTAATCTTCTAGGTGTTGGAGAACCGGATTACGAGAGAGAGCATCCGCTACAACATTTTTATGACCTTTAATGTAGAGTATCCTAGGGTTGAAACTTTGTAATATGTACTTCCACCTTGCGCGTCTACCAGACATATTACTGTTGTCAAACAGATCAACTAGAGGCTTGTGATCCGTCCACACTTCAATGTCATAGTTAAGGATTTTGTCTTTGAATGTCTGAAGAGCCCAGATAAGACCGGCTCCTTCAATGTCAGTGACACAGTAATTTTTCTCGGCAGGTTTAAGAGTCCTGCTGGCAAAGGCTAAGGACTAACTTTGGAGTGTAAATAATATTTGGAGTTGGAGAATTAAAGGAGTAAAATTTGAGTAAAAATTTAGATAAGTGTGTCCGCATTATTCATAGCGTTCACATTTATCTAAATTTTTACTCAAATTTTACTCCTTTAATTCTCCAACTCCAAATATTATTTACACTCCCAAGTTATTTTTTTTTTACTCCTCTATAATATTTACTGTTATTTTTATACTCCTTTTAAACCCCCAGGATGACCAAGGGAAGGTGTGGGCCGATTCTTTTGATCGTCTTGATTGTCCATCTGATGGGCACCTTTGCCATCCATTCGAATGGCGCGGTAGTTAGTCCTACAGGTAGGATGACCTTGGTTTCGGATGTTATGGCAGTAAAATTCACCAACGTCGACCTGAGTGTTATGGCCCCGACCTTGGCGAAAGCTATCAATGCCTTAAGAAGTTCAGATTCTATTTTGACAGTGTTTCTGAATCACTCAAACATCAAACATAGCAATCACCACGCAACTCTAACTCAGTTACTTTGGGGAACTAATGTGGTGAAAAACACCTTAGATTACTTATTTATTCAAATAGCCTCTAAAAATCCGGTCAAACCAAGGTCAGAATCCAAACGAGCTAGACTTAGAAACAGGAGAGGACTTATTGATGCAGGAGGTTACCTGTTGTCTTCTCTCTTCGGGACAGCTACTGAAGACCAAGTGAACGCCATCGCTGATAAAATCGGTGAAGTAGAAAATACCCTCAGAAGCCAAGAAAAGTTAGTGGAGATCCAATTAGACACTATTAATGAAATCTCTACTCATGTTAACGACTTACAATCTCTCATGAGTAAAGCGGTATCTACCATTAATGAACTCTCTGATATTACCTCATTTCTTGAAAACATTCTAGAAATCTCTACCCAACTTGACAACATTTATTTTATCTCTATGAAATTAGAGTCAGACTTTAGTAGACTCTTAAACGCCCTCAACGATGCTGAACACGGTATAGTGAGCTCAGATCTTCTCCCCTTGAGTAGTCTGACGAAAATCATCACTCAGGCCGGCAATGACTTCCGCCTCTTACCAGTGTTCCCGCTTGACCAAATTGAACTTTTATATGGATATATTGATGTCCGCATGTACTCCTATGCTCATTATCATCATCATCCTAGGTGTCTCTTGGTTTGCTCTTTCTCGCCTGAATCTTCGCATTGCTGCTCTTGAAGCCTACGCGAGGAATAGAGCACTTTAAGTTCTTTCTTTATTTTTGTGTTAATATATTTCTTTATATGTATATATATTAATATCGTCAGTGGAACAGCTTAGGGTATTATTTCTTTCCACTGTCAGATGTTAAATTGTATTACTATATAAGTTTACCTCTGCCATGTGTTATATATAGCAGTTGTAATCTTCTCCTTATACTCAACTATATATTTATATTATTTAACATAAACCTTTATTCTAATTTGTTGGTAGCTCACACCCTTGATCTAGGTCTAATGGACAATTTTGATACGGTGTGATGTGTCAACAGACTAGTCATTTTTTTTTTACTATAGTTGATCATGGAGAGATCAATTCTTTTACCCCCCCGGCGAATGTAGTATGACATTATAAGCCCTGCATATTTATTGCTATACATATATCTCACTGCTTATATGCCTTTATCCCTGTAACTTTTAAACTCTCAACATTCTTATTAAACATTCTTCATTTATTAAACTCCCTATAACTTTATCTATCTCTTTAACATATAATATATTTGTTGTTACTTCCACTTAAATCAACACCCATTTCCCCTGTAAGTGTAAACTGTTTAAGGTATTTATCTGGTCCTACGCCATACCAGAATGCTGAGTTGATGCTGTGTTGCTTCAGCATCCTTGAACCCAGTCGATGCCTTCTTACTCAGGCATCTTCAGTTAGACTTCAACAGACCTCAGCCAGAGAGAGTCAGAGCTCTTTACTCCCTCTAGACTCTAGACTCAGACTCATCCTCTATAGCCAAGCTCCTATATCCCCTAGATATATTAAACCACACAAGTCATATATCACCTTGCTCCTCAGGCTTTTATTACAAGTCTTATCATATATCTGTACTTATATACCTGTACGTTTATACTTATTATCACTTATCCAATAATTAATGTGTTGTGTTATTACCTATAATCCCCTATATACTTAACATATTATAGCAACACTTCCATAAGAACCACATCCTGAACACGGATAATTATTATTCGTCGCCCATCCTGACCAAGTACCTGCATGACTGCAAGACCGGAACTGTCGGCACAGTCAAGGCAAAGAGGAAGGGCATGCCAGTGTACCTGACCAAGACCAAGAAGACGGAGGCTTCCACAAGAAGAGTGGCCCCATCCTCTCTATCCACTGGCATGACCAGCGGAAGGTCAACCTCCTCACCACATGCCACAAGGCAGAGATGGTCGCCACAGGGAAGGTGGACAGGAAGACCAAAGACCCCGTCCAGAAACCAGCTGCTGTCCTGGACTACAACCTGAACATGCGGCTCATAGATAAGTCCGATATGCAGGTGGGCTTCATCGACTGCCTGCGAACATCCTGCAGGTGGTACAAGAAGTTTTTTTCTGCATACGGTAGATATGTCGGCCTCAATGCCTACAATATCTACCGACTGAATACTCCCGGAGCCAAGAAGTTCAAGTCCCTGCGCAAGTTCCACAAACAGGTGATACTTGAGCTCCTGGGAAAACATGCTACAGCCGGGAGGCCGCTACAAGGACCAGGCCGGCTGGACCGCACGGCATGTGCCGACTATTTCAGGAAGCACCAGCTCTACCCCCTTCCTCCCAAAGTACCAGGTGGTAATGCCAGGAGTCAGAAGAGATGCCATGTGTGTAGCCTGTTATGACCGGTACTACGAAATAAACAAGGGCACTTAATAATGGACTAGATGATAGGCTATATCTTCAACAACGGTCATTTGTTCTATCTATTACAACGGTACGCTAATTCCAAACCCTCGAACTATTACGCCGGTGAACAAAAACACTTAAAACCCTCCAGAGTTAATCTACTGAATAACAGGGTATCAATTAACTGGGTTTTAGTGCACTTCTACAAAGGCTTTCCGGTGACGGCAAAGCCAACTCACAACAGGAGTACTTACGTTGCGAAAATGCTCTAAAGTAATAACAATGCTTGAATAAACTATATAAGATTTAATAAAGGAATAAATGCTTACGTTAACTTTAGTGGGAGTCTGTACTCAACACTAAACTCTTCAATGCTCTATGAAAACACTGGAAGTCTAGTCCTACAGCAATCAGATAAGGAATCTTCTGAAAAGGTCTGATGCTCTAAGATGCTCGTTACTATAGAACAGATATAATGCAGGGGCAGGACACCAAAGCGTGTATCTTAAATACACCAATAAGTAGGATACATATATATAACAGGGTAGAGCAACAACTCTGTGACAGCACTAATAATAATCACTCAGAAACAGTACTTCCTTAGTCAACGTAACAGCCAAACTGGGTTGTGCACTATGCATCAACCAAGGCTAAAATAAGGTGTGAATAATTCCTAAAGCATACACAATGAAAGTTAATAAACACAATGCTGTCTTTCTCACTAATAAAGTCTAGCAGTGGCATAAAAGTTATCAGGAAACTAGGCGGAGCGCAAGCAAGCACGTAGCCTACTGTCTCCCTTTGAACAGATTTCCCTTATGTTACGTTAAGTGACTTGGAGGCTCTCTTGGTAAGTCCAGATCTCTAATATCTGGTCTTGCCGTGGCGCTCCACAAAGGTCAACAAAATGAGGTAGCAATCATACAGGTAAGAGTAGGCAAAAGCCCTTTACCTGTATACTGCTACACTCGCAAAGGAAAATATGAACAAGGGTTACAGACTAGCTAGCTTCGTCGAGGTTGTACAGGCTCTGACTTGCCACATACATAACTCAGACAACGACAAAAGATACCTTCCACTGTCTAGCATTAAATAATGGGAAAGAACAGCTCAATAATTAGAAGCACCCCAACACTAGGCTACCATAATATGACTATGACTCTAACAATCCCTAAAACTAGTGCAAACATATATAGAGAGCTGGTGCTGGTTATACGACTGGCTGACTATGGAAGTCGTATGCAGAACCAGAAGGGATAAGTAATTGAATAAAGAGAGAAGTATGAAAACGAAGAAGTTCAGAGAGAGAGAAAGTAGTACAGGGGGTTATATGGGGGACAGATTGCAAAGGACATGTAGGACCAAGCACACCATGCCAAGCTCTGAAGGAGACACGCGGGCAGGAGCCCGCACCACCCTCACAGGACCGCGGCCGCCAATCACAGACCATTACGTCATGAAGAGCAAGCGTCCTATGACATAGCCAGGCCCGCCGGCCAATTACGGGCGTGGGAGACTCCTCCGAGCGAGGGAGGCAAACGTACATACACACGCACATAATACCACCACGCTGCCTACCTCGCTCTTTCTCCTTAACTTCACACAATGCATCTTATATTCTATCAATGGTATAAAATACTTCCAAGTGTCACAGACAAGAATAAAGACCACCACTGATCTGCCTGTGACAACATGAACTCTATGAAAGAAAGAACATCGTTCTACGATTATTGTAGCCCATATCACTGCCCTGGCGAGCGCTAGCGAGCTACGAGTGCATTCTGGCAAGCTGGCCAGCGTAACAAGCCAAACAACTCGCAGACCCCGTAAAGCAACAAAAACCACATGGGAATGCCTCGAGTGTGAAGTGACACTGTGCGCTGGACAGTGCTTCAATCAGTTTCACACTAGTGCAATATTGAAGTGCCTGTGACAATGACAGTGAAAGTGACACTGAAATGTAGGCTAATAATAATATAAAATAATGAGTAAAAGTGAAAGAGACACAAATAACTAATAATAAGTGCCTTCATAACAATATGAACAAGTGAAAGTGACACTAAAATCTATATTATAGCTTACCTAACAATAAATACAAGTCAAAATGACACTATCAATTATCCTAGTCCAGTGAAAGTGACACTATAAATAATAATAAAACTGAGTAAATGTGAAAGAGACACAAATAACTAATAATAAGTGCCTTCATAACAAAATGAACAAGTGAAAGTGACACTAAACTCTATATTATAGCTTACCTAATAAATACAAGTGAAAATGACACTATCAATTATCATAGTTCAGTGAAAGAGACACTAAGAATATAATAACAAATAACAATAGTACAAGTACAAGTATAGTACAAGTGAGACACAAAAATAACATTATAAAAATAACTTTGAGTGAAAATTACATAATAATGATAATAAGTGGCAGAATAAACAATGAAAACACTCAAATCGCTTCCCGACATAATTGAGGGTGGGGTGACGAGTGCAAT